>APFE030221956.1:0-28563 GCA_000404065.3 Pinus taeda
CCTACCTCGCCCCAAAGAACCCCCTGCAGAAACTGTGTCCAATCCCCGCACCCAAAATTTCCATCCCCTCAATTTGCCACCAAAAACCCAAAAAATTCAAAATAAATCTTTCTAATCAGTTTACTAGCCTAATATCAGTGTTACCTTATTGTTCATCTCATTTATTGGCGATTTTACGAGATAGACCGGAGAGAGCCTTCTCCTGCCCCGTAGGGCTAGCTACGAGGCTAAATGGTTTGATGTAGCCTTGAGGTTTACCTTTCTCAGCCTGAGGTGAAATTTCAAGCGCTAACATGCCCAAGCCTCCTTGCAAAATTTGAGGCTTAAAGAACATCTGATGCTACCCAAAATCAACAAGATGCACCATCAATAGATCTTGATCTCATAACCCACTAGCTGCCTGTCTGCCAACAAGAGTGTCAAACTGCTTCCTCTCTCCTCTGTGCAGCACTAGGCTAGCCTACACACTCCCTACCAGTGTTAGTAGATCTGCTCCTCTCTGCTTCTTCTCAGCAATAGAGAAATCGAATTCCCTGGATAGGAATTCTCTAAGGAAGAAACTCCCTCAACAATGTCTCCCTTCTTCCCTTTGACGATTTTTTGCCCCAACAACTGCTACAGAAAACTATGTCGGACCAAAAAACTGCCTATTCGTCAAAGTTGTTGCTCTGCTCACTCTAACATTAGCAAACCTCGATTTGGAACTCTTACCTCTTTTGACTCACTCGGGGAGAGACCTTCCTCGAAAATGTTTGCCCTCCTGTCCTGGACTGTGTAATCCCTCTAGGGATTCGATTTTTTGCCTATGCAGCACTTTGACCCTCCTTCTCTTCAGTACTAGGCTCTTCCAGATCTACTCTCTTACTTCACTTGCAGCTCTAAACTCATGTGAAAATTCGATTACCCGAATCACCCCTGCAACAACTGATTAAGTTCCTTCCATTTGTTAATTACTGAACAAATTATTTACTGTTTCCTACAGTAAACACCGAAACTAATATACTACATTCGTCACCAATTAAATTATAAGCAGAAATAAGAAACTGAGCAAGAAAGAAATACACAACACATTGCACCGTTATTTTTGGACAAAAGTCCCTATTAAAACCCAATGCGGGAAAAGCGGTGCATCAACTGAGGGTTCGTATTATTAAGAAATAGTTTTCCTTAATACAATCTCTAAATGCCTTGTTGGCTATCCAATACAAATAATATCACTGACAAGCGATTAGTGAGAAATACCTCACACTATCATTGGTTGTAAGTGCCCAATGAGACAGAGAAAAACAAGAATAAAAGTATTGATTACGCTAAAATTAAGAAGTTATGGGCTCAATGTGATAATTGCGAGAACTTGCTATATCTCAGATTCTTGAGAGAGAATCAAAGTGTTTGTAAAGAATGTGGATATTATCTACAAATGAATAGTTCAGATAGAATAGAACTTCCAATTGATCGTGACACTTGGTATCCTAATAGATGAAGACATGTACACTCTAGATGTTCTTCAATTTTATTTTGAGAATGAACCTTCTCATTTTGATAATCTAATTCTGAGGATGAATCTTATAAGGATCATATCACTTTCTAATCAAATAGAGACAGGTTTAACTGATGCTATTCAGTGACCAGTGATCAAATGTGCTCTTTCAATGTTTTTGTTAGGGTCTTAGGTCAAATTCTTATATTTTCAAGTCAGTCCTCAAATAAAAATTTGGTCATTGGTTGGTGTTGGTCTAGGTCATCACTACTCCCTTGGTCTGCAAAGTCACCACCCTAAGCATGCTCCTATCATTATTTATTATTATAAGTCTAAATGTTGGTCTAGGTCATCATTGTGATTGAAAAGTCCAAAGTTTCATATAGTTAAGAGTACACCAAGTCTCATCATTTGCTTGTGTCATCCATATCCAATGAGAGTCGTGTCATCATTCTTGTCACTATCATGGGAGTTAGTGAATTTAGGGAAAGAAGTGTTAAAATGAAACGGTTCACATTGAGATCTTACTTTCCACTTCAAGTAAGATTGTTGCAAGTACTTTCAGTTTCAAGTTACTCTAATCAAGTACCTTTGATGTCACCTATCAAATCAAGCCTCCCAACACATATAAATACCTCCTAAATCCTCCCCTAAGCTTTTCCCATGCCCATTACCCTCATTTCCTTTACTTTCCCACAAACCCTAGCCTATTGTTACACTTTTGACACTTTCCAAGGCTAGCACTATTTTTTCCACTTTTGCACCCTTTCCCCTCACCCATTCCCTAAAATTGCACCTCCCTACACTCCCTAACATCTATCCATACCACCCATAATTTTCCCAAGAATTTAGAGACCCTAAAACCCCTTCATCTCCCTCAATTTCAGAAACTGCCCAAATCCCCTATTTTCCCTACACCAAACCCTAATTTCCCTTCCCATTGAGCTAGGGTTTGCTATGGATTATGAGACTAATGAGCAGAGGAAGCATAAAAGAGGCCAAGGAAAAGAGGTCTCATGAGGCAGAAAGAGCAAGAGAGTGAGCCATCTCCTACACTAGGTCAAAGGGACATTGACAATCATTTGTTGCACATAGGGACAGTTTTGCTTCAAAATATGTTTCTGACCAAATGGAGATGAATTTTACAAAATTGAAAGAGGTTTTTGTCAATGATAGGCCAAGGAACAAAAACCTCCTTCAGTTTATGCACGAGTATTATGATTGGGGAGAAATGCCCAAAATACAGTTGCTACAAGAGAGTCGCTACACTTCTGGAGTAATCTTGGGAGATTGAATTTTTAGGTGTCTTGGAGCATGTGTTTGCAGTGCTTGATGACTCTATTGTGTAGCAGACATCCCTAGATTTCCAACCATACCACTTGCAACCCAAAACTCCTCTAGGAAGGCCTCCAAATTACTCTCCAAACTTTTCGCTGTGCTTTTACTGTGAGCGATGCTTTTGTAATTTTTAGTGATAAATTTCAAACTTGATTTCTGAACAAATGGGAAAGTATTTTTGAAAACTGGAGGAGGTTTTTGTTCATAACATACCAAAGAACAAAAAATTCTCTCAGTTTTATAAAAAGTGTTAAGGTTAGAGAGATATGGCTCCATATTTGATCCCTATTGTTGTAGAAAACCCATAATTTTTGGAAATTTTTGAAAAAGTCACTAGGTCAAAAATGCAATGTGCCTCACATTGTGATTTTGATGGGGAGCTATAAATGACATTTGGTTTGCATATTTGGATTCCTTATCACTTGTACATCACTTCTAGCTCTTAGGGAAAAAATTTCAGTAGGTTCTAGTAGGTGGAAAAGGCCAAAAACTACTCAGAAAACACCTCTCTGCCCTCTTTTTGAAGAGCTCGCTGCGCTTTTGAGAGTACCTCTAGGAGAATGAAGTTTTGGAGGGCTAGGAGCAACCTCTTTCAATTCTTGAAGATTCCACCATGTAGTATACATCCACAGCTTTACAATGAGCCATCAAGATCCTGATTTAGACCCCAGGAAGGCCTCCAAAAATCAATTCTACCAAATTTTGCGCTATCTCCTGGCACACTGAACTTTTGACTAAATTCATTGCACTTCTGCCTGTAACTACGTTTTCTCAGTTTTATCAGCTAAGCTAGATTCGAGTTTTTATGATGTAATTAATTGTCCTTGATGTAATTATGATGTAATGAGAGATAAATGAGATGGTTAGAGTTATTTTCATGTAAGTTTAGGCCTCATTTATGAGGGCAGTTCAGTCAAAGTTTAAATGGAGGATTTGTTTTAACCTCCCTAGACATTAGGTTTTGTTGAAAACCTCATGTAATCAGTTCCTAAACTGAAGTATTCGACCATGAGAGAGGGGAAAATGGTTTTATTCTATATGTATCTAGTTTTCAGTCATATAACAAGTTGGACATTAGTGAGTTGAACTCTTGGCACTTGTACTTAATCACTTTTGCAGAAATTCGAAGAATAGTTGCAGCTATTATTCAGGAATCGTTGTGTTGTGTGTTTGTGATAATTTTTCTCTCTATTATAGCTTTATATGAATGATACTTTCATCCTCTTTCCATGCTTATGCCTTTCAATGATTTTCCTTAAAGGTTATAAACAAAATTCTTACTTTTAAGCTTTGTTTTGTTAGGAACCTCATGTTTATGTCTCTTGTCTTCTGATAAATGAATTCATGCTTGCCATGCTCATTTTGATCTTTGCATTTCCACCCTTCACTACATCGACAAGACCCCAAAGTATCACAAAGGCATAACTACCCTACTCCTTTATATCTCTTGCAGCTGAACCCTTTGATCTTTTGACCTAGTTCCCTGATTTTCCCTCCTGATCCAACAAAACCCTACAATCTTCAAAACCCTAGAGCTGAACATATCTAGCCTAATATATTTTCCCATTCCAGTCATCATTGGATGTGAATTCATAGAGAGATCCCTCTTTGGTTTAGCAAGGCTAGCTGCTAAACCCTAAGTGGTTTGAGGTTACCTCCTTCAATCTCCATTCTTAGCCTTGAGATATTGTGGAGGATAACATTTTGGCGCCATTGTTGGGGAACGTAAGATCATATCTTCTCTGGGAAAGAATGGCAAGGATCAAATCCGACTTGTTGATGGTGGACAATGGTCAGACACATATGAAGGCTGAAATCATTCCCCTGGCGACTCTAGTGTCGAAGAATCCAAAGGTTTAGAATTTTCATGGCGACTCCATTGTTCAAAAATCAGTAGTTTGAAGAATTTCTTAGTGACCTAACTATTTTCAAAATGGATGCAATTGCTCGAGAGTATGCTCCTATAAATCGTGCTCACATTCCTAGTTTTCCAAATCAAATTCCTTGCATAGATTAGCAAACTAATTTTCCCAAATTCATAGATGGAAACGATGATGAGGTTATTCTGCATCTAATCAAATTTCATTGGCATATACATAAGCTCGAGATTAGGTTTCATGAGGATTGTTTGATGAAAATGTTTATGGCTACCCTAGAAGGAAAAGCAAGATCATGGTATGAAGGATTGAAGCCAGGTAGCTTATTCTCTCTTAAAGAATTCCACCCAACATTCTTTGAGTTTTATGGAAAATCTCATCATTCATTCTTCTTGTTCAAAGATTGTTGTGAATCCTGTGAAAACTTCATTCAATACCTTGAAGAGACTTTTGGTGATGAAGAATGTCTAGATTATGAGATCATAGAGGCCCTTTATGAATTTTCTTCCCAACAGAAAATAACAGAGATTAGTTGCTTTGATACAAAAGATCATACTTAGCACACAGTAGCCTCCTCTTTGACTAATGAAGAAACAAATGATGAATATTGTCTAGATACTCATAAAGATTCCCCACAGGAAACAGTTATGGCAGCAACACAACACATTGATCAACTAGAGGTTAAGCAAGAAATTCAACAGCCTAATACTAATCAAGAAGAGGCAAATAATGAAAAAGAACGGGTTATTTTAGATCTTGTGGGTGTACACATTAGCACTGTGGTTGTCGAACAAAGTCCTCCTACCAATCATCAGGTAAAAAGTAATTGAGCATATCATTGAAGAATCATTTGTTGATTTGCAGCGGTCTTATGATCCACAAGAACATCTCCAACTTATGGCAGCAACACAACACATTGATCAACTAGAGGTTAAGCAAGAAATTCAACAGCCTAATACTAATCAAGAAGAGGCGAATAATGAAAAAGAACGGGTTATTTTAGATCTTGTGGATGTACACATTAGCACTGTGGTTGTCGAACAAAGTCCTCCTACCAATCATCAGGTAAAAAGTAATTGAGCATATCATTGAAGAATCATTTGTTGATTTGCAGCGGTCTTATGATCCACAAGAACATCTCCAACAGACAGTATTTTCTTCCATGATTAAAGATCAATTAGATTTGAATGATGAAAGCCAAATTTTATTTTATGATTCTAATGATGAGTCGCAGCAACCTTGCCAACTTCTATGTGATCTAGTTGATGATGAAGACATCCTTGTTGCATATGATCTTGTTGTTGTGTTATGATGAAATTCAAGAAAATTCAGAACCCTTATCTATTGTGGATGTTGAGAATGAAAAACAGTTTTCTCTCATTCTGTTTGATGGGAACCAGTGTCAACATATAGACAAACCAAGATTCTGGAATAAGGTTTGTTTTACTGCTTTTAATCATCCAGAAGATCTTATGTTACATGCTTTCCATGATCCTCTGGTGAGTTTATTGCAGTCATCAATAGAGGAAGAATTTGCCAAGTTTGTCAATGCATGTATTGGATCCAAGTTTTATTTTATGATTCTAATGATGAGTCGCAGCGACCTTGCCAACTTCTATGTGATCTAGTTAATGATGAAGACATCCTTGTTGCATATGATCTTCTTGTTGTGTTTGATGAAATTCAAGAAAATTCAGAACCCTTATCTATAGTGGATGATGAAAATTAAAAACAGTTTTCTCTCATTCCGTTTGATGGGAATCAATTTCAACATATAGAAAAACCAACATTCTGGAATAAGGTTTGTTTTACTACTTTTAATCATCCAGAAGATCTTATGTTGCATGCTTTCCATGATCCTCTGGTGAGTTTATTACAGTCATCAGTAGAGGAAGAATATGCCAAGTTTGTCAATACATGTGTTGGATCCAGTGTAAAAGCTGAGTTGCCACTTTCTTTTTTCTTCTGCCTACTCAAGGAAAGTGTGAGCAAGATTCAGTAAGTAACCATTTGCTAGATTGGTTACATTGGAGGTATCATTACACATGATTGTATATATATATCTTTAGCAAGTGGGCGATTATCATCAAGATTTGAAGCCCAAAGTGGAGGCCCTAAGGTCGTGATGGTCCGCTGCCATAAGTTCAGTGGGTTTATAGTCAAGTCAATTTAGTTTGTCAATCAGTTTATAGTTTTGTGTTTGAATTTTTATTATTAACTCCATGCCCAATGGATAAGGTTACTTGGCCTAAGGTGTTCTTGACACCTCCTAAAGGAGTTGCCATCCTCAGCTAAAGCCAATGTTAGTGTCTGTTAGTCCTGCCAGTCACCAGTGATCAAATGTGCTCTTTCAAAGTTTTTGTTAGGGTCTTAGGTCAAATTTTTATATTTTCAAGTCAGTAAATTTGGCCACTGGTTGGTGTTGGTCAAGGTCATCACTACTCCCTTGGTCCACAAAGTCACCACCCTAAGCATGGTCATGTCATTACTTATTATCATAAGTCTAAATGTTGGTATAGGTCATCATTGTGGTCTTGAAATCATGTATGGTTGAAAAGTCCAAAGTTTCATAAAGTAGTTAAGAGTGCACCTAGTCTCATCATTTTCTTGTGTCATCCATATCCAATGAGAGTCATGTCATCATTCTTGTCACTATCATGGGAATTAGTGAATTTAGGGAATAAAGTGTTAAAGTGCAATGGTTCACATTGAAATCTTGCTTTCCACTTCAGATAAGACTGTTGCAAGTACTTTGAGTTACAAATTACTCTAATCAAGTACGTTTGATGTCACCTATCAAATCAGGTCTCCCAACACATGTAACTACCTCCAAAATCCTCCCCTAAGCATTTCCCATGCCCATTCCCCTCATTTCCTTTACTTTCCCACAAACTCTAGCCTATTGCTACACTTTTGACACTTTCCTAGGCTAGGACTACTTTTTCCACCTTTGCACCCTTTCCCCTCACCCATTTCCTAAACTTTCACCTCCCTAGACTCACTAACATCTATCCCTACCCCCCATAATTTTCCCAAGAATTTAGAGAACCTAAAACCCCTTCATCTCCCTCAATTTCAGAAACTGCACAAATCCCTTGTTTTTCCCTACAAAAAACCCTAATTTCCCTTCCCACTGAGCTAGGGTTTTCTATGGATTATGAAACTACTGAGCAAAGGAACCATAAAGGAGGCCAAAGACATTGACAAATCATTTGTTGCACATAGGGACAATTTTGCTTCAAAATATGTTTATGACCAAATAGAGATGAATTATACAAAAGAAAGAGGTTTTTGTCAATGATAGGCCAAGGAACAAAAACCTTCTTCCATTTATGCACAGGTATTATGATTAGGGAGAAATGCCCAAAGTACATTTTCGATAGGAGAGTCGTTGCACTTTTGGAGTAGTCTTGGGAGATTGAATTTTTAGGTGTCTTGGAGCAGGTGTTTGCAGCGCTTGATGACTCTATTGTGTAGCAGACATCCCTAGCTTTCCAACCATATCACTTTCAACCTAAGACTCCTCTAGGAAGGCCCCCAAATCACTCTCCAAACTTTTCATTGCGCTTTTGTTGTGAGCATGCTGCATTTTTGCATTTTTTAGTGATAAACTTCCAATTTGGATTTTGAACAAATGAGAAAGTATTTTTGAAAATTGGAGGAGGTTTTTGTTCATAACATACCAAAGAACAAAAACCCCTCTCAGTTTTGTAAAAAGTGTTATGGTTAGAGAGATATGGATCCATCTTTGAGCCCTATTTTTGTAGAAAACCCAGAATTTTGGGCAATTTTTGAAACAATCACTAGGTTAAAAATGCAGCGTGCCTCACGCTGCACTTTTGATGGGGAGCTCTAAATGACATTTGGTTTGCATATTTGGACTCCTTATCACTTGTACATCACTTTGATGGGGAGCTCTAAATGACATTTGGTTTGCATATTTGGACTCCTTATCACTTGTACATCACTTCTAGCCCTTGGGAGCAAAATCTCAGTAGGTTTTGGTACGTGGAAAAGGCTAAAAACTACTCAAAAAACCTCTTTGCCCTCTTTTTGAAGAGCTCGTTGCGCTTTTGAGAGTAACTCTAGGAGAATGAAGTTTTGGAAGGCTTGGAACAACCATTTTCAGTTCTTGAAGATTCCATCATGTAGCAAACATCCACAACTTTCCAATGAGCCTTCAAGATCCTGATTTGGACCCCAGGAAGGCCTCCAAAAATAAATTCTACCAATTTCATTGTGCTTTCTCCTGGCATGCTATGCTTTTGACTGAATTGTTTGCACTTTTGCCTGTAACTACTTTTTCTCAGTTCTATCAGCAATATTCGAGTTTTTATGATGTAATTAATTGTCGTTGATGTAATTATGATGTAATGAGAGATAAATGAGATGGTTAGAGTTATTTTCATGTAAGTTTAGGCCTCATTTATGAGGGCAGTTCTGTCAAAGTTTAAATGAAGGATTTCTTTTAAACTCCCTAGACATTGGAGTTTTGTTGAACACCTCATGTAATCAGTTCCGAAACTAAATGATTCGACCCTAAGAGAGGGGAAAATGGTTTTGGTCTATATGTATCTAGATTTCAGTGATAGAACAGGTTGGATACCAATGAGTTGAACTCTTGGAGCTTGTACTTCATCACTTTTGCATAAATTCAAAGGACAGTTGCAGCAAATATTCAGGAATTCTTGTGTTGTGAGTTTGTGATAATGTTTTCTCTCTGTTATAGCTTTATATGGATGATACTTTCATGCTCTTTCCATGCTTATGCTTTTCAATGACTTTCCTCAAAGGTTATAAACAAAATTCTTAATTTTAAGCTTTGTTTTGTTAGGAAATTCATGTTTATGTCTCTTGTCTTTTGATAAATAAATTCATGCTTCCCATGCTCATTTTGATCTCTACATTTCCACCCTTCACTACATCAACAAAACCACCAAGTATCACAAAGGCATAACTACCCTGCTACTTTATATCTCTTGCAGCTAAACCCTTTGATCTTTTGATCTAGTTCCTTGAATTTCCCTCGTGATCCAGCAAAACCCTAAAATCTTCAAAACCCAAGAGCTGAATATATCTAGCCTAATATATTTTCCCATTCTAGTCATCATTGTTGTGAATTCATAGAGAGATCCTTCTCTGGTTTAGCAGGTTTGAGGTTACCTCCTTCAATCTCCATTCTCAACCTTGCAATATTGTCGAGGATAACACCCACAGAATGGCTTGCCCCTTGCTACCTCTACGCAGTCACTGCGTAGGCCTAACATCACAACTCCTAGGGTCTGTGTCACTCCTTTTGCTGATCGATTTGCCTCTTTGAGACTTCGATTCTGTCCTCGCGGTCTCACACCCCAGCTTTCAGCTTCAAAAAGCGAACTCTCCAGCAAAAATACAAATCTACTCAAGGCTCTGCGCTGCCTCTACGTGAGCCTACACTAGCCAGTGTAGCGTTGCACTGCCTCTCCCAGATCTCTCTCTACCTCCTCTGCTGAGTATTCTCAAATCAAGAGAAATCTCCAATCAAAACTATCCTTGCCCCTCTCTACATGAAATCACTTCGAATCTCTTTGGCAACTGCTCCATTGCTCCCTTCAGAAATTCGATCTTTGATCTCCCACTAGATGTATCTTCCAAATGCCCATCAAGCCTCCTCTTATAATCCTTCTGTTGAGAACCAACAACCCAAATTAGATCCTAATCAATGGCTCAGATCATTTTGGCTTGATCCTCGTCTCCTTCTAGAAGTTTCACCCACAGTTAGATTAATACCCTTAACTATTTTAATTTCCTAAGTTTACACTTAGACACCCATTAAAAATAATTAATTATTTTAATAACCTCTCTGCAAATTTTGAGGCTAAGAACGATGCTACTAGAAATTAACATGAGGCACAATACGACAAGGATTACTACATGTTTCAGTGGGCAGTGGGATGTGAACCGACAGTTCATCATTATTTAAGTAGCACTAGCCAAGGATCATAGTGGGGTTGACCTTGACCTATGCCATAGGTGGGATTGGAGAGTGTTGAGGAGTTTGTATTCGCTTTATGGAGCATGAGCTATAGACGGAGACAGAGCACAGTGTGAGCCATGGGACTTAGGCGATGATTGGCCATGGTGGCATTGGTATCCAGGAGGATTGGTTGATGATAGGTACAATTAGAGATCAATTTGGGATCCGGGCATGGAGGGGTCCATTCATGATGGGTGCCACGGTGGCATTGGGATCTAGGAGGATTGGTTGATGACAGGTACTAGAGATCAGTTTGGGATCCAGGCATGGAGGGGTCCATTCATGATGGGTTCACACAGAGGCAGAGCATAACCTAGTGGTTCGTATGGGCTCCGGGCATTAGGTCTCAATGGCATTAGGCCACAAGAATGGTCCACAAGTTTGGATTGCTTGAGGGCAAGCAATCTTGGGGTAGGAGGATTTGTAATGTTCCTTTTTCTGGTGTTGATTATGACATGGTTAGGATGGACTTTTAGAGTTGGGGGCAAACAGATCACAGACGCAGGCTGGTGTTAATCGTTGGCCCAAGGGTTTTTGGAGGGGTTTTGAGGTGTTTCTATGAGGTCCGATGGCATTCGCTTAGTATATTCCATCATCTGCACAATTTTCATTTCCTTTCGACACATTCTAATAACTTTCAGAAAACTAAGTTATTATTGGGCCTGACTCAATTAATTAGGCTTACGGTGGCATTCCGAGAGGAATACTTGATAGAACTCCTTAATGTAATAGCTCGTTGGAACCGAAAGGAGAAGATCTATATGATGGGATGACTAGAGTTAAGTTTTAGTGACCGAAGGAGACAGGGTGGCCAATTACCCTTTTCTTGCATTAAAAATAATATTTTAATTAAAATAAAAGAGGGAAAAGAACTCCATGCTTAAAATAATAATAAAATAAGAGGGGTTCTAGATGGGTCCATCAGATCTATAGAAGATGGGCGGCGGCCATTGGAGGACATCTTGGATTTGATATTACTTCTAGTATGAGAAGTTGAGAACCCGACTCTCTACTTCATTGGTAGCCCCGAGATGGAAACCCTCGGTTGTGCTAGTGGGTGTTGGACAAAAACCCAATCCTTTTGAGGAGATTTCACTCAGAAATCTCATGGAGCTTCAGTAGAGTTTTAAAGAGCAGTTTGTCATAGCTTGTTTGTAGCAGTCTTCTCTTACTTCTAGTATGAGAAGTTGAGAACCCGACTCTCTACTTCATTGGTAGCCCCGAGATGGAAACCCTCGGTTGTGCTAGTGGGTGTTGGACAAAAACCCAATCCTTTTGAGGAGATTTCACTCAGAAATCTCATGGAGCTTCAGTAGAGTTTTAAAGAGCAGTTTGTCATAGCTTGTTTGTAGCAGTCTTCTCACCGAGCCATCTACATCATTGCCAGAACCATTCATCAGGTGGGTCAGAGATATTTTCCTGGGTTTTGTTTCGCTTGCTTAGTAAGCTCAGGTTCCACTATTCCATCATGTTGATGTACTCTTTTCAGTGAACTAATAAAGTGGCTCAGTGATTTTATTGGCATCTATTTGTGTTTTATTTGCTGGTTGTATGTCTATTTATGTTTATTTCTGGTATCTATTGTTCAAATCCCCATTTGGGACATTACACAAATACACTTTTACAGTAGACTTGATAACACTAGGACTCACCTAAGACCTGTTGAAATTCTTAAGTTTAATTCGTTAGAAATTCTTCCTGCATTATCTGGTTTATTTCACCTACTTTTTTATTCCTTTAACAAGTTATCCAACCATATAAATACTTAAAATAAACACAAATGTACTATCAACCATCTACAGATCATCAACTGAAAGAATAGCCAAACACACAAGGGACACTGTTATTTTTGGACAATCATCCCCAGAAAATCCCAACTTGGGAAACCGGTGCAGCAATTCTGAGGGTTTTATAATTAAATAGTTCTCTTGAGTAAAACTAGGGTGCCAAACTAGCTCACCCAACAAAGAAATCAATCTCGCAGTAATACATCTTTTTGGAAGCTGATATTCAGCAAGTCTGCTCCACGAAAATCTCTCCGGCGCTTTTCTGAGGCTCTGCATCAGCACTCATGGCCTCTGCATCACTCTGAAGCCCCCTCCGTCAGCCTTCTGCTACTCTGCGCTGGCTCTCTGGCCTTCTCCGTCACCCATGCAAGCCCTTCTAGCCTCTACGCAGTCACTCTGGCCCTCTACGTGGCTCCTGTTGGCTCTATGTAGCCTCTTTTGCCACTGCACTGGTTCTTTGGCACTACCTAGGCCTCTCTACTATGCACTCACTACCCCTCACTGCAACTTCGATCATTTGTTCGAATTTTCTCAGCAAACCCCACTCCAAACAATCGAACTGACTCATCAATCTTGGTGTATCTCCAACTGACCCTCAAGCCTCTTCTTATACTTTTTTTGTTGAGTCTTCAATGGCTGAGATTAAATCTCTAATCAACGACTGAGATTAAATTTGGCTTGATCCATGTCATTTAGAACCTTCTCACCCAGTTTTATATTAATACCCATTAATATATTAATTTTCCCAAGTTTAGACTTAGGAACTCCATTAAAAATATTAATTATTTTAATATCTCTCACATCGGGTGGACTTTACCCAAACCATTTCTGGGTCTTGGACATTTCATATGCTTTAGTTTCTCCACCAATTTTCATGGCTAGAGCACATCCGATGCTACCCCAAATCAACAAGACTTGACGAATTCCACCCTAGCTTTGGAGTTTAAGTTGGAAGAAAAACTTTGTTGATTAGGCATGTTTACAAACACACATAATTCGGGGAAGTTAAAAAACATGTTTTATGTTTTACGATGTTGAACCCCATTAGCTAGTCTCATAGATAGACACCTACCTTGTAGTATTTCCCACTCTCTAACCATCATTATCACACACACCTATTGATTGATGGGATAACCTAGGATATGTCAATCTCCTTTGGGGTTGGAAACACATAATGGGGTTATTGAAATAATCATACTTAATATAGGTGAGAGAACTTGTTTACAAATCCTAATCTAGCTAGAGTTTGAAGGTGAGTTTTATGTGAAGTATACTTGTGCCCCTAGGATTAGATATGGTCCATTATGACACTTTGATAGTTTTTGTCACTAATGGTTATTGATATCACTTGATCTTGAGAGGTTTTTGTCAAGTGGTATTATTACAGTAGTAGAGACCTCTTGAGAGTGGGCTTGATCCCCTTCAACAACACTCCAGGGGTCATTGTACCCATTCAGAGAACAGTTATGACCTTCATGATGTAATGTTCCCCCTCCAGAGATGAGTGTTGGGTGATGAGATGATTCCACGTGGCACTTGACCCTCATACATATCATTATATGCCGAAACATGGAGGCTAGACTACTTGATGATGTGCCTAGATGGACCTGTGCCAGTTTCATCTATCACAACAATTGGAAATTGTTTTTCTAATTGTTAATTTGTTTAACAATTTATTTGCAGTTTGCTATGGACCAAGTAATTCACACTGTGATTTTCACAAATAAATTGTGCAAGAAAAAAGTGCTGGAAACTGAGAAAATTCTAGAGCACACAATAAAAATAACACAATCATTTTTGGACAAATGTCCTCGGAAAAACCCAACTTGGGAAAACCGGTGTAGCAAATAAAGGTTTTATTATTATGCAGCAATGAAATCTAAGTACAATCTATGGATGCCCAACTGGCAATCCAAACAACAAGAAAATCCAGCCAAAATTATGTAAGGGAATTACCCTTCATCCACAAGCAACCACGCCACAAATTTCCTTCAAAAAAATCGTCCTCTTGGACCCTTTCCATCAGCCTCTACGTAGTGCTTGCGCAGGAACTATAATTTCTAGTCTTTGAACAACCTCTAATGAAGTTGTTCTGCATGTCTCTACTAAGGAAATTGCTTCTCTAACACTCTGAAACCCTTGTCTAGCCTTTGGAACTGAAAACGATTTTTCCTCGAGCTAAATCGAGTTGTTCTTTTGAAGCAACTACGCAGTCCTCTGCGCTGTCTCACTGGGAATAACTCGACCTCCTTGTTGTTGCCTCTCTGGATCTGGAAAACCTCCTCTAGATCACTGTCTCTGTCCCTCACTGTCTTTGCTTCAATCTCTGGCTCTCTGGCAATTGTTCTTACTCTCTAGAAATCGATCTGCCAAGGAAATCGAACTGTACAAGTGTGTTCTCCATTACCACATCGATCCCTTCTTGTATCTTCCTGTTGGGACTCCAACGACCAAGATTAATTCTTAATCGATGGCTTAAATCATTTTTGGATCAATCCATGTGAGTTTCTAGAGAATTCTCACCTTAACTTAATTAACTTGATTAATTGATCAATTTTCCCAAGTTTAAATTCACAAAAGATTAAATAATGGTTTAATAATCTAATTAAGTCATCTCTAGGTGGAATTTCCAAAAACGATTTGTGAGTTCTGAAGATTCATGCATTCTAGCCTCTCCACCAAATTTCGTGGCTAGAACACATCCGATGGTATAGAAACTAATACTCCCTCTTAGCAAGGACTATGTTCTCTCTAGTGTTGCACATCTTGCCACAACACCCTATCTCTATATCACCTCTTGTCACTTTACTGCGTAACTCTGATGTTGCATCTATGTTGCTACTAACACTATCATACTACTGCCAACTCTGCATCCGCATTTGCACTACAACTACCTCTCATGTGTTGTTGTTGCAACTACTACACTTGAGAAGCATCCAAAATGTTGAATCATTTGTGTTCAGTATGATGCATCTGTCTCCCGAGCCTCTGGTTGCTACTAGTATCTACACTATCACTAAAGACTCTGAGTTGCTACCAACTTTGCACTGAGCCACCTGCTTTGATGTTACGCTGCCCTGCGCTCCTCAACATCTAATTGATACTAGTATGCAACTATCACTCTGGTACTGACTACATCAACTACCACTGATCCATCTTGCTACTCAATACTGTCCATGAGGTGTACTCTTCAAGGACCCTGCCCATCTATGTAGCTCTCTGGGGTTACAACACCAAATCACCCCACTTGACTCCTAAAGGTATATCTGCGAACATAGCAAACTCTTCCTCTAGTCTAGAGGAAATCTTGTCTATTTCCCCGAATGCTACCTGTTGGTCCTTCTCCTACATGTCCTTCTTCCCAAGAGGACACTGCGTGTTGTAGTTACCGAACTCACCACACCTGAAGCACTTGACCTTTGACAAGTCCTTCTTTTTCTGCTCCCCGCGCCCCTGACTGGGACCCTTCGATGTGAGGGCCACATTCTCCTCCTTCACACCCTTCGATTCACTGCTACTACTGTCACTGGTGGAGCTCTTAAGCAAAGCTCGCCTCATTTCCTCCTGCTAAAATCGACCCACATCTTGTCCCATCTAGGTAGCATGTCTTTGCACAATATACTTTGGACAAAGACTTGCCAATCCTCCAAGACACTCTTTAGTGCCAATCGTACTATCTCTGATGGTTGAGGCGCTGCCCCAATAGCTGCAAGCTGATCTCAGACCCCCTGAATCCTTGTCAGGAAGGGATATATGACTTCTCCCTTCTGCATCCTTATGCATCTCAGCTTTTCTTCCAAGAACATCTTCCACTACTCGGAAGTACCTTGATATAGCGTGGAGAGAGCTCCCACATCTATCTTGTCATTCCCTTGGATGCTATAAGTGACACTATATAATCTTGGACTCCATCCAAAATCAACAGCTTTACCCTTGCCATCTCCTTCCTGCATTCTTTAAGCTAATCTGCATCCTAGGGAACTGCCACCACATTATCTATGTCGGATTTCAAGCCATATTCATTTAGAAGAAAGGATATCCTAACCTTCCAGATAACGTAGATGGAAGCTCCATCCAACCTATCTTGATCTCTAAGCCTTGTTCTAGCCATATCTAAATTTGATATGGGAACTCCCTCTTCCTCTGCTCAATTGCTTCTCTGCTACTCGCACTCCTTCCTAGAATGCGCAGATCTGCTAGACGCTACTACCAATCTGTGACTGGGAAAATCAGATTTCTTGGCTAAAAACTAGCGTTGCGAAAATCGCAATATTATCACGATAACATGAAAAAATTGCGAGTTTTTCAAATTCCCAATAAACTCGCTCAATTACTACGCGTTTTTTTCTTCCCAAAAATCGGTGAAATTATCACGATTCGATGGGAAGTTATCGCAGCGGTGGCAGACAACGCATTTTATAAGGGAAAACATGATTTTTTTTGTCATTTTGAACAGACAGCAGCGTGGATTGAGAGCTGAGAAGAGGAACCCTGGAATGCGTCTACTAGGGCAGAGGAGGAGGAAGCCTTGAGCTTTAAGCATCCCAAGCAAGAGAACTTCGTCTTTGGATCAAATTTCTCCTGCAAACCGTGGTTTCCAGGTATGAGCACCAAATTTGGCTATTTTGTTTTGGTTTTTCTCTTGGTTTTGCTTGGGTTTCTATAACACATTGTTTATCAAAGATTTTTTAGTGGATTTGATGGTGTTTTTTTTCATTTTTGTTGCATAGAATGGAAAGAGTTCATTTTGGATTGAGTTGAGATTTTTTTGTTTGTTTGTCAAAAATTCAATGTGTTGTGTCGTGTATCTATTTTTATTTTTGTAATTTGCAATTCTTATTGTGCCATAGGTTCAAGTTCAAAGTTCAAACTTCATCTTACATTAAAACTCAGGAGTTCAACAAAGTTACAAACATGCCAAGGAAATTGGACCCTCTGTGGAAATATGGTGAACCTGATGGAGGGTTTGATAGATTGAACTTGTCTTGCAAGTTGTGTAGACAACATATGTCAGGAGGGGTTTATAGATTGAAATATCACCTTCCACAAAACCCTAGACATGATGTAGGGCCTTGCAACAATACAAATGTAGAAATCATCCAAAGAGCCATAAGATCATTGGAAGAATTAGAGCAAGAGAGTGCTCAAAGCAGAATTTAAGAAGCAACTAACAGGGAAGGTGTTAGGGAATATGGAAGTGGCACTGGTTCTACTTCAACATCAATGTCTACAACCAACCCCATAGTTGTCTCATCATTTTTTGTTCCTAAAACCATGCCTGGTTCACAACTATCTATCACTTCAATGCTTAAAAAAAATTGAGAAAGAACAAGATAACAAGTTGTTGGGCAAGTTTCTCCTTTGGAGTGAGATTCTTTTCAGTGTTGCAAGGAATAATCCATTTTTCCAATCTGTTCTTGATGTTATTGCAACTATTGGCCCTGGGTACAAAATTTCTTCTTATGATGACTTTAGAGGTCGCATTTTTCAAGAGAAAAAGGTTGACTACACCAGAAGATTGGAGGAGTTTAGGGCAGCATGGGCACAAATAGGATGCACTGCGATGTCAGATGGTTGGACCGACCAAAAGGGAAGAACTCTTATAAACTTCTTAGTTAGTTGTCCCAAGGGGACAATGTTTATGAAATCCGTTGATGTATCTTCACATATCAAAGATGCAAAATTATTATGTGATTTGCTGGATGTGTTTATTTTGGAAGTGGGTGCAGGATATGTTGTCCAAGTCATAACGGACAATGCTGCAAATTATGTTGCTGCTGGCATGATGCTTATGGAGAGGCATCCTACTTTATTTTGGACACCTTGTCTACACATTGTATTGATTTGATGTTGGAGGACATAGGAATTTTTTTTTTTTGTCAAAGATATTGTTGCCTCATCAAAAAGAGTTACAAAATTTATATATAATCATGCATCTATGCTTAGCTTGATGAAAAAATTCACCAACAACAAAGAGTTGGTGCGCCCCGCCATTACACAGTTTGCCAATGGTTTCATATCTCTTCAATCCCTCTTGAATTCTATGTGGGATGTGAAGAGAATGTTTCTTTCAGAGGAGTGGCATGTTTTGACAATGAGCCGCAAACCAGAGGGAGAGACCATATGCAGATTAGTTTCATACCAGGAAGACTTTTGGGCGAGAGTGTAGGAGGTGTGCACCATTACTGAACCTTTGGTAAAAGTTCTTCGATTAGTTGATGGTGAGAAGCCCGCAATGGGTTATTTGTATGAGGGCATGGGCAGGGCCAAAGAATCCATTCGGGCCTACTATGATGATAAGGAAGATGAGGGGTTTCAGAAACAACTCCTATGGGAAGTGATTGATGAACAATGGAACAACACACTCTATCGTCCAATTCATGCTGCAGGGATCTACCTGAACCTCGCATTTTCTTACCCATGTGGGTTCTTATTTGATGTTGAAATCACGAATGGATTCTTAACCTGTGTTCAAAGGATGGTGCAATCTCCCGCACAACGTGCAGAAATCTCCAAAGAAATGGAGATATCAGGATGGTAGGTGGCACATTTGGCTTTGAGATGGTTGTAACTGATAGGAACACTACAATGCCAAGTATTTTCAAATTTCATTGTCTCTTCAAGTTCATAACTTCATACTTTTCTTCAACTTTCATATTTCATTTTTTTCTTACATTTATCTTATTTGTATTTTTGTTGTAGATACATGGTGGACTCACTATGTTGCGAGAGTACCCCATCTGCGAAAGCTAGCCATTTGAATCCTCAACCAAACATGTAGCTCCTCAGGATGCGAGCGCAACTGATGTGTATTTAGAAAAATACACAACAAGAAGCGCAATAGGTTAAACTTAAAACTTAAAATATTCCAAACTTCCAATTAATTTTTTGAATTCATTAAATAAATTTTTTTATAATTATTTTTTTATGATCTTTGTACAGGTTGGAAACCCAGCGACTTAATGACATGGTCTACGTCTACTACAATCTTCAATTGTAGGTGAAGCAACTTAAGAGGATACCTAATATGGAGGCCATCTCATTGGATGGGATTGACACCACTACTGCATGGAGGGTTGAGGCCGAGAGGCCTCTCATGGAGTCTGTGGATGATTGGTTAGAGCATGAGGTAGTAGAAGGCGTAGAGGGGGAGGAGGAGCAACAAGAGGGCAGGGTGACACCACCTAGCCAGGCTACCCCTGCCACTAGTAGAGGACATGGTCTACCTCCTGTAGCTCCTAGCTCTTCAGCTTCTAAAACACAGCAGAGTCCACTACCAACTCCACCGGCATCTACATCTAGAGGGAAAAGGAAAGCTATTACATTTTCTCGCAAGAGGGGCAAAAGAAATCAGTAGTATTAGTTATTTGGTTCGTTTCATTGTATATGACATTATGACTCATGATATGATATACATTGTTATATTTTTTGTTGATATTTTGAGGCTGAGTTGGGAATCAAGAGTCAAGACTTACTATTCAGGGCATGATTCACTGTTATGTGTGATATAGCACTAGAAATGATATTACACATCTTATATATTAGTTCATTTATCATATTTATGTGTCAATGTATTTATTTTATGTTGTAGATGCTTTAGATATTAAAAAAATTGAAAAAATGAATATTTTTGTATTTTACGATTTTTTCATGATTTTTTCCGACTTTTTCCCCTCGTCAGGACTTACTATTCAAGGCATGATTCACTGTTCAGTGTTATGTGTGATATAGCACTAGAAATGATATTACACATCTTATATATTAGTTCTTTTATCATATTTATGTGTCAATGTATTTATTTTATGTTGTAGATGCTTTAGATATTAAAAAAATTGAAAAAATGAATATTTTTGTATTTTACGATTTTTTCTAACTTTTTCCCCTTGTCGGTTTACTCCCAATAACGATTTTTGCAACATTGTTAAAAATCCTCTGAGAGAAATCTCCCTCTGTGTGTGTAATTTCTCTTCCACCTAATGTTGTGTCATGTCCCTTCTCAAACACATTTGTAACACAGTACTGCTACACAATTTTGCACAATTTTGGCTAAGAAAGAGAACCCATAATTCTCGATTTATGAACTTAGGAGGCAATTCAACTTTATTTGGTTGATAATGGAGGCAATTCGACTTTATTTGGTTGCTAGTGGAATGTGGAGGCCACCCACATCAAAGTTCGAATTGGCCCATTCGAATAGCTTGGAGGGAAAGTCGAA
Organism: Pinus taeda; assembly: GCA_000404065.3. Classification (NCBI taxonomy): domain Eukaryota; kingdom Viridiplantae; phylum Streptophyta; class Pinopsida; order Pinales; family Pinaceae; genus Pinus; species Pinus taeda. Next base: position 20,714 of record APFE030221956.1, read on the forward strand.
TAGGTGGATGTAGGGGCCCAGATGAGGCTAGGGAGGCCCAAGGAGTTATAAGGAGGAAGTGACTCTCATTTTGGATTTTTTTGTTACACCTTGCAATCAAAATTACTTCACTTTTCGCATTGCTGTTTAGCTGAGTCAACCGACTATTTAGCCACGAATCTCTCAAGCGGGAGATTCAACCTCTACTTTGGGGGACCATCTGTGCCCAGCATAAAAAGGCAGTTCCATGAGTATTTTAGGAGTTATGGGAGTGTGTTATAACACTACCATTCATCCATAATAGGGAGTGCGTATTTCTGGCTAGCTAGAGAATACGGAAGGGGAGTTTGGAGCTATCAGTGATCAAGCATTTTCCAGGAGAGTTAGAGGATTTGGAGAGCAGCAAAGGGCCAGCGTTTCTTGCGAGTTTTAAGACAACAGAGCCATCATCCTAGAAATCCGATTTATAGTTACCTGTGCCTGCGCAGAGAGCCATCACTAGGCTCACGTGGGAGTTGCAAGAAGGAATTGTAGAGTTGGAGTTGGCCAGGAGAAGTAGGAGATCACTTGGAAGGCCATTTGAGGAGGATCGTTGGAGTTGGGAGAGCAAAGATTGGCAGGGTCAGTGACAGGAACAAAATTCGAAATTGGAGGAGGGCCAAGCTGTGAAGGATCAATTTTTTAAGTTTGGAACTAAAGGAAACCCTTTCTGAGTTTTTCTGGGTTTTGGGCAAGAATCACACTCATAAATTTATAGAACTTTCTAGGCATATCTAAGGGGTCAAACAGGGGTCCCAACTCAGCCAACAACTAGAGGAGCTAAGGGGAATTTGGGAATTCCAAGGTCAACATTTGGCCAATTCCTTCGTGGGTTTTTCTGGGTTTAGGCTAAGGAGCAAGGAGTTGAAATCTCATAATTTTCTGAGCACGGGAACCAGTGATTCAAGCCCTTCAAAGTCAACAAATAGAGCAGTTTTCTGGGGCAGTGCAGTTCAATTTGGTGCAACAATTGTAGCAACCTTCAGTTCAGCATTTTGTCACCTAGGTTTTGTCATGCTTGTCCATTGAGACAAGCCCAAGTGCACCATTCTATTTTACTATTGTATTTGCTCCTGAAGAAGTAATAAAATGGCTCAGCAGTTCTCTATTTCCAGTGTTTCCATGGGTGTTTAATGTATATTTCGTTTTTCTAGTTGTTGGATTGTTTGCATGATTTGTATATCACTTACATTCCTTTTTAGGAACATTACAGTGGTATCAGAGCCATAATCTTGGCTCAGCTTGTGGGAAAGATTTGAATCAAACAACATGGCGGTCACCTAGAATGAGGTGGTGAGGATACAACAAATGATAAATGTTGTGGGGAAGAAGTTGATTCATTCCTCAGTTGGGAATCTGGACATGATTGCAACTGATGTGGAGTTATTGGGGGCAAACTGGAGGGCATACCAATCATTGGGTCATGGTATTTAGGCATCCCTCTCTTTTTGGGAATTCTGTGAACTAAGGGGTATGCACAAACCAATGGAGATTCAATGGGATTTTGCAGTGATGATGAGAAGTATTAAGAAAAAATATGAAAGAGTAGTTGAAAAGGCCATGGTTGGCAAAGAGATAGTTGAGTATACACCCATTGATGAGGCATCATCCATTGATGAGGTATTCGGGGTTGTGACCGAGTTCTCAGGTGATAACAATGCACCATAGGTTGGTGAGGTGCCGGAAGACAACTCCAGTGTTGTTGAGGAGCCAATAGGTACAGAGGCCTCCAAATCTATGACGGAGTTGCTAAACGAGCTGCCTGCAACTGACTAGTGAGCATATTATGCATATTGGGTTGTCTATGGAGGAGCAGTCGAAGATGAAAGAGCAGATGAAGGGGCCATGGTTGGCAAAGAGATAGTTGAACATACACCCATTGATGAGGCGTCATCCATTGATGAGGTATTTGGGGTTATGACCGAGTTCTCAGGTGATAACAATGCACCACAGGTTGGTGAGGTGCCGAAAGACAACTCCACTATTGTTGAGGAGCCAATAAGTACAGAGGCCTCTAGATCTATGACGGAGTTGCTAGACGATAGTCGCCTACAACTGACTGGGGAGCATATTATGCATATTGGGTTGCCTATGGAGGAGCAGCCGAAGGCTCATGTCGAGCCCATGATTAAGGATGATATGCAGCCATCCCTTGGGCTAGCCATTGATAAGGGGCAACATAGAGGTCATGTGTTGGGTTTTCAACACAGTTCACTTTAGAGGCCCACTGTCGGGGTCTATAGCATTATCAACCCACACTTATCTGTTGGATTGAGGGAGGCCGAGTTGTCTAGATGTACCTAAGGGGGTAGACAAGTTAGTAGAACTGAGCTGAGCATGATACCACATCAGCTTGGAGGGCTTGTTCCTTCCACAAAGGATTACACATTTGATCTCTCCTTTGGGATTGGATGGAGCAAGTTCGATTGGATACATCCATGGCCACAAGTCAGCAGAGGCCATGGATTACCAGAGGAACTCGACAACAAGACTACTTTTGGGATCCACGTGGGATTTTCCATCACATCATAGAGTTGGGAGGTGATGGTAGTAGCTACAAGATGGGTTTGACACTTGAGTGCACCCACATTTTCATATCTCCATCAGAACCCCAGTCAGCACTAGTGACAGGATAGTTTGATAGGTGAATAGACAAATTTCATGAGTTGTCTTGGTATATTGATAGTGCGTGGAGTCATAGGTTGACTAGCTTACTCTGGCAGGAGCTGGTAGGAGGAGGTGGCATCGACAGGATATTAGACAGGGCATTGTATGAAGAGAGTGCTCTCTTACTAGCATATGGGATGCAGGAACTATTGAGGATAGGCGCAGTAGTTTCATTTCAGTTAGCATGTGGGGATTCGGGTCGCTCAGGTCTTTCAGAGCAGATGGGAGGATGTAGCCCACATCATGGAGGGCATACTAGCAAAGAGGACGATATTTTGGCCCATGCAGGATACTGTATGTTACAAGGTGGTACGACAATGCGTAGTGGTACATAGGACTACACAAAAGTATGTCATAGCGTCCAACGTTATGTAGAGGGATGTAGTCTGATGCATACAGACCTAATGTTAGGCCATAGCATCCAGCAGTGTGCGGGGCTATGGAGCGAGGAGCAGGGACTTGGAGAGGAGCATGGAGATGTAGGGTGGTGTGTCATAGTATGTTGGACTGTGCTATGGAGTGGGAGTGCCTCACATTGCATTGAATACATGCAGGAAGTGACAGGGATAGTGACACATGCAGGACCCAGGCCAGTACAGGATGGCATAGTCGTAGCTGAGGGTATCTAGCGGTGTACAGCGGTAGGCCATGGTGTACAGTGGCATGTCCACAAGTATCGGGATGATCGATGGCATGCAGGGGTGTATAGTGTTGCACAACAAGGTCATGAAGTGTTGCCTCCAAGGAGACCCTTGGACGGAAACATCAAGCATACCTTTGGGCATAGTTCACCCAAGATCGATGGGGATACAGATGAGCGATACTTGATGGTATCTGTGGGGACTCACACGCCTAACCCTCTTCTACATCCCTCACGGGCGCAGTCGATTTTGTTGTCGACTTTCAACACTTTGGGCATGAGCCACGGGGGATGAGGAGCTCACCCTAGATATTTGGGTGAGACTTGGCACACTAGGGGGGAGACTTTTCAGCAGTGGAATTGGGTTGGTGCGTCACTTGACAGCCACAGGTTGGGGGAAGAGGTGATCATCTGCAGGGGTGGCATAACGTTCATCATCGAGCTCACATCTAGGGATCTAGTCCCGAGGCAGATATGTGTCACTCTTTTCTCAAGGCATGTCGAGACCAAGCATGAGTAGAGGATAGCGGTTATGACTGAGGTAGTTTCCTAATGTGTCCGGGCTCCAAACCTTATATTGGCACATTATCGAGAGGGCGGATGGCAGACCCAAGGGAGATGGTTGGCAAGGACAAGAAGGATCCACATACCTTGAGTTGATTACGAGTATTGGATACCCATCTTTTGGTTGCATTCAGGGGGTATCTCTTTGGCACACGTGGCTTCCAGCGATCATCGGTACTACACAATGGCAAGCACATGGCAGATTAGCATGCATCAGATTAGCCCACGATATATGGAGCCTATATAGTGCTCACATGCAGGGACTAGAGATGACGACCAGAGGGATTCCATCGGCTGACAGGGCTATGTCGCAATAGGTCTGGCTATGGGATGCAGGGATTCAGTTGATCGATAAATCACTCATGATGAGCAGAGTCGTGGCAGAGAGTAATATAGTTCGCTCTTGGGATGACACATGTGGGTTCACAGAGGGTTTCATCATATGGGGAGGCAGCCATTCTTTGTTTTTGCACAGGTTCGAAGTTAGATTTGGATGGATAGGCCTGGGTGCCATGGAGATGCCCACGCAGGATGTGTCTCACCTCTTTCAGTATTCCACCATCGAGTTCCGGGAGAGGAGGATACTGACTGTGCACGATGGGTTGTATGACATAGACAGAGTAGCACAACGTCAACACGGTGGCACCACTCTGGGACTAGCAAGGAACTGGGGCATCATAGCTCTTCACAGCTCAATAACCCTTAGGGATGCACCGACTATTGTAGGGGGAGACCATACAAATCTTCCATTGGGCTTTAGCGAGTCACTAATGGAGCAGGGGACTTCTAGTACTTTCACCGGGCAAGATAGTGAGTGGAGCGAGGGGAGCTTCATGTTGGAAAAGATTGCTTGGGATCCTGGTATTGAAGGATTCTTCCATATCAAGACAGTGAAGAGGTCAAGAATGATCTAGTGGCACATCAATGACCTTGGCACATTTTGCAGTGATAGTGGGGAGCAATAGTTAGAGAGCTTGCTTGCTCAGGCATTGCTTGAGGACAAGCGAGTTTTGGTGCATTAGAAGAGCTTGCTGGATGAGGATGCCAACTGGAAGGGTGAGCACTTTTGGAGCACCTAGTTGTGAGGCTGCTTGAGGGCAAGCAACATTTGGGAGGGGAGGATTGTCATGTCCCTTCTCAAACACATTTGTAAGAGGGTGTTGCTACACAATTTTGCACAATTTTGGCTACAGAAGAGAACCCATAATTTTCGATTTAGGGACTCAGGAGGAAATTCAACTTTATTTGGTTCTTAGTGGAATGTGGGGACCACCCACATCGGAGTTCAAATTGGCCCATTCGAATAGCTTGGAGGGAAAGTCGAATAGGTGAATGGAGGGGCCCACATGAGGCTAGGGAGGCCCAAGGAGTTATAAGGAGGGAGCATCTCTCATTTTGGATTTTTTTCTTACACCTTGCAATCAAAATTACTTGACTGTTCGCTTTGTTGTTTAGCTAAGTCAATCGACTGTTTAGCCACGAATCTCTCAAGTGCAAGATTCAACATCTCTTTTTAATAATAATCATAATATAATAATAATAATAATATTGATGATTAAGTCGATAATGAAATATTAGGATTGATTGATGATCAGAGGGGATTTTCCATCAACAATACTTGATTACAAATTAATGCAAGGTGATTTACTAGTTTTGGAATGTCATACTAGAGACTTTTTATTTTTGGACTTTCTATTTTTAGAAATTCTATTTTTAGACTTTCTACTTTATAGAAATCCATGCCTGAGCTACCAAATTTCAACCGCTATTAGGGTTTAAAAATGGATGCATTAGTGTTAATTTTAGGTATGTTCTATGTAGAGCAATTTATTTCAATTTTCCCAATTAGCACAATATCTTTTCTAGATTAGCAATCACATCAGCATTAAAGTAAACTGCAAATAGAACATAAACATAAATAGCAAAAGACAAGCCAACACAAGAGGACACAAGATGTGGCGCTAGCGAGGGACAAACGCCAATGTGGGGAAACCCTTGATCAATTCTTCTTTTATGTTCTTCAAAGTTCAACAGAGAAAGAGAGAGATACTACATTTACAATAGAAGTCAACATTTGGACTTTTGATCTCTGCATGAGATCAGTTGAAGACATATTGCTTCAACTGATTCTCCGAGGTGACTGCATCACCTATCGTAGTGTTGCATTTCATCCATTAGTTGCACCTTACCATGTAGCACTATGTTGTACCATCACAGTGCTGGATCTTGATGACTAAGCTACTCTCATTTGCTCTCATCATCATGTTGCCCATTATGCTACATCTTCCATCATCATGCAGCCCTATTCATCATCATGTTGCTCCTTACTTAACATGCCTATTATGTTGCATCTTCCATCATCATGCAACCCTATTTATCATCATGATATGACACTGTTCATCTTTATCATTCTCATTATGTTGAGACTATAATCATCATGAACATTACTGCTTATGATCCTTGTCAATGTGACTGCATATTAATATGCTGAGCAAGTGTATGGTACTGATATTCAGATTAAGATCACAGATCTGAATACTGTGCATCATGGAAACTGATTCCATCAACACGGTTCTGTAGAGATAGTATGCCGAGAGTTACAGTTCTATCACTGTTGTTCATTGTGTTTGGGCTGCTACAGGTATGCCACCAAGATTTATATACTAAGACAATATGGTACCCTCATCTAAGCTTTCTCTAATTCTAATCATAAGTATGTCGAGAGTGCTTCCTCATCACACCTCCTAGATCTGGTTATGACTGTACCTCAGAGATATCTCTATGTTAAGATTGTCTATTTGGTGACCTTGCTGCTCCATCAATCCAGGATCTAGCTTGACTGCACCTTAAACGATTCCTTAATTCAACGCGGATCTATTACTCCTTAATGATATCTATCACCCTGAATGCCGGTCCCTGTACCCAATTTCAGTTCACTTCATCTGCGGATACCTTATGCTCACAGGTAATCTGAGAATGAAGTAGCATTGAGATCCATATACAGTGGCTGATCTAAGATAGATCCACCTAGATTTGAGACGCTGAGATCATTACCCTGTCATCGAGATGGCTTCACTGTTATTATGGCAGTGGCTTATTGTGTATCTAAAGCCTTGTCTGCCTGTGGTGAAATATTGGTCTGAGATAATGTCAATCCACAAGCAGAGGAATGTCCAAGGTTGTTTCACCCATTGGAAGTATTCGGTCTGCTAGACATCCAAGACCTGTACCATGTCTTCCTGCACCTATACCCATCGAGATTTCAGAGAATACCAAGTTCTTATCTTCTCTGACTACGTGAACATGATAATACCAAGTCCTTATCTTCTTTGACTATGTGAACATGTCTCCTCTAACTGCGTGAACATGTCTCCTATGACTACGTGAACTAGTCTCCTTTTACTACATGAATAGGTCTCCTTTTGACTGCGTTTAGATTTCCTCATAAGCCTGTGGCTTACTGCGGCTAGGGCATCACTGTGGCTAGGACATCACTGCAGCTAGGGCATCACCTGCAACTAGGGCATCACTATTGTGGCTAGGGCATCACTATTTAGCCCAATGTACTCTTAGTGTCTCTCTCCTTCACCAAAAACCCAAAGACGTGGAGAGGAGACCACATGAAGAGTGTGTCAAAATGACTTCAAATCCTCTTCTATTTATACTAAAACGTAGATGATGAATAAACATGACCATTGGGCTTCTGAGCCTAGACAAGTTGCTGGCCGACTTGACAATTTGTCTTATAACACAAATAAAATTCATAACTCCATGAATACTTGACGGAATCGGCTGATCTTTAGATCAATCCTACACCTCTCGATGAGAGGGACCTAATAAAAATATTAGCTGCCATAAATAAGATGACCCACATGGAGTTTGGCCCTAGTTGCCAATTTTAACACTCCCTCTCAGCTAGGGAGAACTCCATCCGCTGACCATATGTCCAACTGTACTATCT
>APFE030221963.1:9588-38685 GCA_000404065.3 Pinus taeda
TTTGAAACTGAAATATGCCTTGTGGGCTGACCGGATTTGCACAAAAAGATCAATTGGAACATCACCATATGAGCTTGTGTATGGGACAGAGGCTATATTTCCAACATCTCTCGGAGTACCAGTAATGAAGCTGATTCAAGGATTAGAAGAGGAGCCAAATGCTATACAGCGAAGGATAAATCAGCGCATAGCTTTACAGGAAAAAAGGAATGAGGTGTTTGACGGTCATCAACAAAGCCAAAACAGGGTCAAAAGAGCATTTGACAAAAAGAGCAAAGAAGTTACATTTCAGATTAATGACAAAGTCCTGAAATGGGAAGCTAGAATTGAAGAGAAAGGTAAACATGGTAGATTTGAAAATTTGTGGAAAGGGCCATATCAGATTTCTGCTTTCCATGGGAATAACACCTATATTCTGCAGGAGGTTGATGGAACACCATATGTTGGAGGACCTGTTAATGGCAGGTTCCTAAAGCATTACAATTGATTGAATCTCGACCAAGTGTCTCACAAACATTGTATATAACTGTTTTACTAGTTTTTCTTGTTGTAAATAAATGACAAGCTGAACATGAAGCTTAAGCCCGAGGTGAAGGCCCACAAAGCTAAAAGGAATGCTTGTCAACTCTGTTTATGTTTTCAGAAATTGAATAAGGCACTGGACCTGCGAGTTCTTAGTGTACTACAGGAGCACACTATCCCAAGTGGAGCCACTGTTATCACTTAGAACTAAAAGTTTGATGCATATAGTTACATGCCTTAGTTTGATGACAAAGGTCTATGTTTAAGCTGGTTTCATTTTTATTTGTCTCACTTAGGATTCGGAGTTTTAAAGGTTTTTTTAGCCCAAATCATACTCCGCTCCTATTGGCTTTCCTCCACTCATCATTATTCCATAGTCATGTCTTGTCTATGCCAACTCACCCTGTCTTTTAGTGATTCTGCAACGCAGTCTTATTTGCCCATTTCGCAGCGCAATCATAGTCTAGCAGTTTCGCAGCGCGTAATGATTAAGCAGTTTCGCAGCGCATCATTAAAAAATATAACTAACAGCGCTGCGAAATCATGGATTTGTGCATTCCGCAGCGAATCTTTCCCGAAATGTCAAGTCCATAGGTGAGTCAGCATGTGCATCCACTCATGTCAGTTTGAGTACCTCTTGAATCATGTTTGAACGTTCATTTGCCGCTACTCCACCAATGGATTTTTGATATGCACGGAAATATCATTCCCAAGAGATTTTACCGTGCATAGTCCTTAATAATGGTCGTGAGTGTTGCATGAGTTACCAGTCATGTTTCAATTTGAATTTCAAGCGAGCCTGATTACAAGCGAGGCTGAATAAAAAAGAGGAGATGTATCACCATCTCGACCGGAGCTGTTAGAATTTGGCTGTGAAGATTTCAAAGTGAAAATGGAGAGAAAGGAGCACAGATCTGGCAAATGTGAAAGGAATGAACCTGAAGGCCTGGACATAACGTTGAGAGATGAAGGCGTGAAGAAGGCGTTTAAAGATGCCGGGTGTTGGAGATTTTGTAAAAAGTTACAAGGAGGGTATGCACAGGTAACTAAACAATTTGCACTAAATTTCACTGGTTTGAATTCAAAGGTAGCCATGTTAGAGATATCGGTTTCTCCAGAAGCAATAGCTGCTGTAACCGAGATCCCAAGAGGACAGGGAGAATGGTTCAAAAATTTTAAATTTGATAGGAATCCTTGTAAGGAGTTCTTAAAAGAGGCTTATGTAAATGAAGACTTCACAAAAGCAGTTCCCATGTATTATCTCAAGGAACATTATGCTCTTCTTCTCACCTGCATACAAAAGTATTTGACCTGTGAAGGAAGGTACAATAAGGTTTATCCTTATCATTTTAAACTGCTCTTGCATTTTACCGGGAAAGTCTCCATAGACATTCTGTTTTATTTATTTCGCAGTTTAAGTAAGATGTGTGATAATGTGCAGCTGAGGAAAGAGGATTGTGAAACCTCTTTATTTCATCATGGTCTGATTAAGTTGCTGGTTTAGATGGCCTCCAAAAGATAGGCAGAGACTGGAATTCTTTTATCTTCATGGTTGGATTCCAAAGTAAGACTGGTCTTACTCCACAACCAGCCAGAGAGTTTAAAATTGCTGAGCTTCAAAGGGAGCTAAGGGCTAAAAAGCAAACCAAGGCACAGCTACCAAAACCAGTGAAGCCATTAGTCATTCAAGAATAGCCTCAGAAATCAACAAAAGAGAAGACTCAGGGTAAGAAGACTGTACTTGAAGCAAGAAAATCTGAAGCAGTCTCAAGGGTAAGGACAAGAAGCCAAATTAATAAAGAAAAGGGTAAATCTATAGCTGTCGAAGAGAGCCATGTGTCTAAGGCAAGCCTAAATGATTTATTACAAGCTATTGAATTAGAGCAATCCAAACCAATTCAGATTGATTTGACACAGTCACCACAGGAAAGTGTTAAGAAAAGCAAGGCCTCAAAAAGGCTTAAGTTTGATGAGCCAGCTTAGGAATTCATTTTTAAACCTAGAAGACCTATGACCAGAAAATTCCAGCAGGTACAGGAAGAGCTCTATACAGAGGAAACAGGGGAAGGGACACGACCTCCGCAAAAGAGCAGCACAAATAAAGCAGCCATCACATCTCAAGGAGATTATGTGGCAGCCATGAAAAGCCAAATAGAAGCAGCTGAAGAAGAGATTAACCAACTGAAGAAAGCCGTTGAAGACCTGAAGGCAGAGCTAAGCCGGTTACCTAATAAATGAATTCGCTCTTCAGGAAATGTTTTGTCCCCAATTTTTGTTAATTTTGCTTAATATTAGTGTTTTGAAGATGTTTAAATCCCTGCTACACATATGAAACATCAAAGGGAATTTTTGGCAATCGATGATTGGGTGATATAAGTTCTCGAGTCAAAAAGCAAACTGTTTTAAATAAAACAGCAGTTTCGTAGCGCGCTACGAAACTGCTGTAGGTGATGATTTAAACGCAAACAAACAATTTGATATTATGAGCGGGAGTTTTTGAAAAGGAGACACTTGTCCATCACTACAGCCTACAGCATATCTAAAACGTGGCAACATTCCATACCTTGGGTTATTAAAGGCTCAGAAAAGTGTTGTTACATGTTCGAGCAAATTGTGGAAAACAAAAGCTGAGAAGCAAGGAACATCTCCTAATACCACGGGGCAGATAGGGATTCAGCGTTCAAAGGCCAATATGGCGTATTCAAATGTCTAGCTTATCCATTTGAAAGAAGACCAGGTGTCAAAGGACGAGGAGTAGCCACTATGGCATGAAAAGAGAGTTAGAGTCCTAGTTAATTTAGAACTTTTTTAAAGTTCCAGTCAGCATGTTATTTGTATTTAATAGACAGTTAAATAGCTGATAGGTGTCATTAGAGATAAGGATCGAGTTATTAAAATTCCCCTCATGCTGGAGGAGGAAACTAGAATTAGTTAGAATAAGGATTCTATGTATAGCTGAGACAACAACGTAATGAGGGTTGGAAATTTGATAGCAGAAGTACTGTTTTAGCTTATGTAAAGACCATTTTCAGTAATACAAAGCATCTACTTTTCCTCTCAGGATTCATGAAGGATTTTTCATGTTCAGAATATGTGTTTTGTTCTTTCCTTAATGTCTTTTTTCAGTTGCATGGATGCATAATCACTCAGAATTCACTGATTGTGCTCTGACTTCCTGTATGCATGTGTGAACTGTGGTTTTATGTAAGTTGTATTCTGAATATTTAAATGCTAAGTGCCCTGACTTCTATGCAAAGGTAGTGTCATTGTTTACTGAAGTATGATTGACTCCATAGGCCCAATGGGAACTTATGAAATGTTTATCCAGCCATTATATTTGTCTATGTTGTTACACCATAAGAGTTATCCATCTTATCATCAATCAAAATCAATAACCCTTTTGAGAGAGCCCTCTCAGGCTAAGGAGGCTAAGCCTTAGTCAAAAGCTTGGTTTGAAATAGTTACTTAGAGTCAACCTGACCAGCAGCCTATCAGGACTTGATTTTGAGATAACAGAGTCGTTGCGGTGGAGAATTGCTTTTTTATTCCATGTTCTTCACAAAAGTCAAAGAATTCATCCGAGGTAAATTCCCCTCCTTGATCAAATATGAGGCATTTGATTTTGCGATCTTATTCATTTTCAACCAAAACTTTGAAGGCTTTGAACTTTTCAAATGCTTCATCTTTATGCTTTAGAGGTCCTATCTAACACATTATGAAAAAATCATCAATGAACAATATAAAGTATTCTTCTCCATGAGGTAACTTTTTCCTTGATGGTCCACATAAATTAGTATGAACAAGTTCAAGAGGCTTACTATCTGATCCTTCCTTTTTAGGTAAGTGTGATATGGTTTGCCTACCAAATTGACATGATTTGCATATTGTATTTTTTGGAATGCTAATATCAGGAAGATCGCAAACAACCTGGAATTTGCATGCTTTTCTTATTTGAGAAAAGCTTAGATGCCCCAACCTTCTATGCGATAGCCAATGTTCATCATTTTTTCTTATATAGCATTGTTGTTGTCCTCCCTTGAGTATGTATAAGTTGTTTTGAGTTCTTATACCTTTGATCACAGTTTCTCCTGTATCAAGCTCACAAACAACACATCCATTTAATCGAAATACTACTTCATTTCCTCGATCACACATTTGAATGACACTCAACAGGTTATGCTTTAGACCATCAACATACATAACATTCCCATCTTTAACTTTTTCTTTTAAGAGAATAGATCCTTTACCTTTTGTGACAGCAGGAATGTCATTTCCAAATGAGACCTTCTTTTAATTTTCTAAGGCATTATATGAGTGAAGATTTTCTTTGTCACTTTTCATCTGTTTTGAGCATCCACTGTCAATGTACCATTGATTTTATTGTCCTTCTACATGCAAGGCTATACCTCATCTTTCTGTTTGTGGTTCTTTCTTTCTCCATATTTTCGGACTTAAATAAATTTTCTCTTGTTGAGATACTTGCCGAAATTTACTCCTGCATTCAAATTCTTCATGGCCAAAGTTTTCACAGTTTGAGCATTCTATTTCATTTTCAAGAGGAGAAAAGTTATTATAGGATCTTTTCTTGATCCTTGTCACATTTCTTTGATTTCGTGCTTATCTAGTCATGATGGTCTTGTAAGCAAATTGAGTATGATTCACCTGGGGTTGGTTGTGGCTTCTGTTCATCCTTGAAGTAAATTGAGCCTGATTTTCCTGGTGATCTACTTTATGCCTTCGCTGACGATTTTCAAACTGTTCACTGCTCTTTGTTGCATCAAGATAGCTTTTAGTGGAGGTTGACAACTTCTGTGATTGAGATGCTTCTTCAGTATATCCAAGATCTGTCTTTATCAGAGGATAACGCTGTACTTTGATAATTTCATTTAAGGTTTCTAATCCTTTAGCAAATCTAAGATTGAGAGCTTTTGTTTTCTCAATATCCTTTCTTAGACCCACTATTTCACATTCTAGTTTTTCATTGTGTTTTTCTCTTTCAGAAAGTTGGAATGTCAAACTATCTATAATCATATTCTTTTCTTCTAAATAGATTTTGAGTTTAGATATTTCTTCATAAAGGTCATCTTCATCTAAAGCATCCAAGAAATCATCATCTTCATAATCTATCAGAAGTCTATAATCATTACTATTTTCATCTTCATCACTAATTGATAAACCATCACTATCTTCATAAGTATAGTATCTCTTCTTACTTACACTTTGTTTTCTATTCCATTTTGCAGATTCCTTACCTTTATCAAATTTATCTTTATGAGGACATTTGGTAGCATAATGACCGACTCTTCCATAAGAAAAACATTTGAAGGGCAGTTTACCTCTAAATCTTCCAGAACCCTGTTGAAGGTTCTTGACAAAGTTTGCTTCTTATTATCCTTCTTAAATATATTATTATTCATTGAGTTCTTCTTTTCCTTTTGATGAAGCTTTAAATGCGGCTTCTCTCGTATCTGATGGACTTCCTTTTATCATCTCAAAGGCAGTCAAGATTTCGTGCAATTGTGTCATAGTAATAGTCCGTAGATCCCACTTTTCTTCTATGGCAGATACTTTTGATTCAAACTTAGTAGACAATGATCTTAAAACCTTTTCAACTAAAGTAACTTGCTTTATCTCTTCACCCAGATTCTTGATGCAATTAAAAATCTCATCTATATGTAAGAAGTAACTAGCTATGCTTACATCATTGTGCATCTTGAGAGTTTCATATTGAATTCTGAGAGTTTGTAGTTTAGCACATTTTACCTGAGAGTCTCCTTCATAGTTTAGAATGATTTTGTCCCATATTTCTTTGGCAGACTTGAGCTGTATAACTTTCACAAACTCTGATGGTGAGAGACTTCCCAATAATGTATGGACAGCGTTGGCATTAGTTTCATATTGCTTTTTACCTACCACATATGTAGGAATTGTTGATGGAAATGTATATCCTCCTTCCATGCTTTCCCAGACATCTGTTCCAAGAGATTGAAGATAGGCTTTGGTTCTTACCTTCCAATAAACAAAGTTGCTCCCGTCAAACATAGGCGGTTTGATGGATCCCTCTCTTTCTTGATTACTCATGATGATGGATCTTCCTTCAAGAGATCAAGCTTCTTCTGAAGGACCTGCTCTGATACCAATAGTTGGAAATAATATTGAGAGGGGGAGTGAACTAGTATTAGCAAGTCAATAATTCTTCATTTCCATAATCAAATTCATATATGCTACTTCAGTTAATGGAACTCGCATGTATACACAACTGTGTTTAAGACAACTAACGTATATCCAACAAGTTTATGATTCAGTTAATTCATCATATGTTGATCTTTAATCAGTGTATAAAAACCATATAATAGTAACTAGGTGCAGTAAAAATAGAACAACCAATCACACACATGAACACAAGATATAAGGTGGAAACCCAATGTGGGTGAAAACCACCTGCTGCAATCATCTCTGTCTTATTTTTAATAATAAGAAAATTATGTTTACAATATTTATACTAGTGTAGTCTTATACGAGTACACAGGCTTCTACCTAAAAAAGGCTACAACCTTCTCTCATTCTCCAGCTTCTACTAGAAGAGAGCTACGACCCCCTAGCTCTTGTACTAGTTGATATATTTACTAGTACATAGGTGTCAACCTACAGAAGGTGACAACCTTCTCTTTTCTTCTAGGGACCACCTCTCATAAATTTTCAGACTGGATCCATCAATAAAATCATTCAATCATCAAATATATTTTCATAAACCAATCCCCTTTGCACCAACCACAACTGAATCAATCAATCACTTTGACAACTCTTCAATATGATCTTTCAGAATGCTGTAACTAGAATACAGTAACCAGAACCCAAGCCAAATCCTAGAATACTGCAGCAACAAACAAAAGCAGCTAAAACATATTTTATAAGGAATATGCTACTTCCAAGTGTCAAACCTGTGTGCATACACGCTTTCCTCAAGCCAAACCTGCGTACAGATCCACAAATCAAATTTATGATGTATACGTTGTTTTGATATGTAGAACTAGCATGTATACACGCCTTTTCTAAAGTGAAACTACGTATAGATTTGTAAATGATGGTTTAAACATTACAACAATTCCAAACTTCAGTTATACCGAGATCATCATGTTTACAGACTACAACATGTGCCAATTATTCAAATAAATGATCAAACCACATAAAGATAATTCACTTCAAGCCTTGAGATCTTGACCCATCATTAGATCTTATCCTTCATCAAGTGCTAAGGTTCATCCTCAATTTAGATCCAGCTATGCACCATAACCCAATAATCTGCACAGTAGATCTTACTCTTCATCAAATATTCAATCCTTGAGTGCATTGGCCTAATGATCTTCCCTTCCTTTTATAGTCTTATACCTTACTCAATACCATGGACCAAAACCACTTAGGACCAATACCTTGGACCCAATACTTGGGGTCAATACCTCGAACCAGATACCTTGGACCAATACCATGGATCAAAATACCATGGACCAAATACCTTGGACCAAAACTTAGTTTTCCAAGATATATGCGCCTTGAATTATGTGAAAGTGTGTGTGTACATATACACGACTTTTATACATATAACACGCGATTATACGCAGCTTGGCCAATGGTGAACCTACATATACCTCTCTTTCTTCATCCTGTAAAGTCTGATCTGAACTCTGTGTTATTAACCTGTTGAACTGTGATCTGCCATCTGAGTTAGTTGCCATCACGGACAACACATGTGTCATAAAGCAACAGATAGGTCTAAAATGTTTAAAGCAATTAGGACATTGATTTTTTCACTTTTGAAAGTCTAACATAATCTTTAACTCACTATTTGTGTCCTATTATAAATTTTCATTGATTCTGACATAAAAATTTTTGGGAAAAACTTTACCTTTGATAGTTTTTAACTATGCTTTTTAGTTCCTTGCAGAGCATCTGAAAATGTTGTTTACCATCTCCTACAATATTCAATGAGAATATTTCCCTTTTACCATCAACCATAGAAATGCCTATATATCATCAAGGTGAGCTAACCATAGGATACCTTGTAACTATTTCTAGCTATTTATTAGTAGTTGAGCTATCAATAACAACCCTCAACCAACTACATTAATCAAATGATAACACATATGGAATGTTGGTGGAGGAAATTATTTTTGAGCCTGGATTATATGGGATACAAGCACATAGGTTGAGAAAAGATTATGTGACTAACAAACACATAAAAATGCAATGGACAAAGAATTTTCAGATCTTTTTACTTGTTTTCTTAGGTGGTTAATTCACTTTTCGCATGGTACAGTAGTGAGAACATATCATATTTTCAACCAGCATATCCATACCTCACGATGCAGAGAGCATTGATGATTGACAGTGCTTAGGGGCGAAAATAGTTGCTTAGGGAGGTAATCTCTTGTTATGTAGGGATGGGTTTGGTGGCTACATGAATGCATCAGTCTTTAATTTAAACTAAGTGCATTTCAATATCTAGTTCTATAATTAGCAAGAGTGCACATGCTTGAAGAGGCTTCCAATTTTGGGTAGAGGGTGCAGATCTCAAAAAGAGCATGAATGTGTCAATTAATACTCCAATTGATGTGTTCCTTTTGCATGTGTTTAGATTCACTGTACCTCCCCTCTTTTTCATATTCTATAAAAGAGATGTAGGGCACACTATTGTGTTGATATGTGAGTTTAATGGTTCAACTTATGCATTTTATTATTTATGTTTTAATGTTAATAGAATTCATATGCGGACTTGAGTGGTTTTGTTTTTCTATTTGTGCTTTTTGGCAGTATGTGTTCATAGATTAGTGTACTTAGATCTCTTATTTTGATTAAAATATCCATTTTCATCTACCAAGTGTTTTAGGTAAGTCCAAAATCTGCTTACTATGGTATGAAAATTAGCATTGTATCAAAGCATGTTTCTTGAATTCCTACAAGTCTTATGTATGGAAGTGGTTGATACCTATGAGAGGGAGACATAAGAGTTTCAATGTGTGATGCATGAACTTCAGAGATGGAAGCAGATCTGCACTAAATTTTAGCACAAAGGACTGTGATAAGATGAGGGTGTGATTTCCTTGTTTTCACTAGAGAATGGAGTGTGTTTTGTCCCAGAGGAAGGACTTATACCTACAAGAAGATGCAGATATGATTTATTTATGGTCGAACTATTGTGGAGTTTAATTTTTTACTTGCAAGATGACATATCTTGGTCTTACAGAGTGATACACTAGAGGTTTCTTCCAACTTTACACCATGGAAGTGTTGACAATTTATGGGTCAATGTTGTAGAGAAGATCATAGCACGAATTGATGTTTCTCTATTCTCCAAACATAATAAGAAAGTGGTCTTGACGAAGAAAAATGTTGTCTAGTTGGTGAAGGGTCACTTAATCCCTCACATTACAAGATAAGAAGATGGACAAGGACATATATGATGCCTTTGTCACTTTTTCCTAGAGAATTAATGTTCCCAAAATATAGAACAATCTCACAAGTACCTGCCTGCGAAAAATTGATACAGTCAAGCAATCTGATGAACCTCATTGAGTTGAGGGGTTAACCCACAGCCATTTGAGAGAATCTCAAATGAGGGTGAGCTAGTTTGAATTATCCTAAATGGATTTAAGTCCATATTGGCATCACTTTGTGTACTGAGCCTATGCTCTCTAGCATTCTTGCACACTTACCTTGGTGGTAAGCATATACCGTAGCTGAAAGTTTTAAATTTAGATTATATTATGCATTAGAAATTCTTATTTTTAATACTATTTTGTTTGGTAATATTATATAATTTGATGAAATGCATAATAGACAATCTTTCCTAGAGGGTGGTTCCCTTCTTACTCTTCCATCCCAACATTTCCTAAATATGCACCTTCACTTGTCAAGTTTCATGGACTACCAGTTGTTGTGAGGTTTTGATCTTTGACATATTTATAGTCATTTGTTGGACAATATAATTATTATATCTTACGAATCTCCATTTGGATCCTTTGAACCAAACATTTTCATCTTATATGGGGGGAGTTCGACATTTGTGATAACTTATTTTTTCTCCTTGCTTTGGCTCCCTCGGCAGTTAGATTTTTACTTCTCCTATTAAGTTTTATAAAAATTTAGTGATCCAATTTTTGGGAATCTTCTTTTCAAACACCACTCGGGGAATCCCTTTTGGAAAATTTTCCATAAAATGGCCTAAATGGTGGTATATTCTATATCTTAATGAGATATTATTGTATTCTAGTAGTTGGGTCCATCTAGATTCATCAATATTCAAGATTACTACAACTATCAAACCCTTATTTATATCAATTTCAGTACACAATCTATAACAAGTTAAACACCTCCACACTTCAGTTTTATTTTCCAATCTAAGGTATCTTCAAAGAAAATTAATTAATTTTTTGATAAACCCTTCTTCCTAGAAGTGAGTGGGGAGATTGGAAGGCTGATAGAAACATGTGTGGTGCAAAAGGTCACAATGGTTGGATTGAAGTCGAGGAAACGGGGCTTCAATAGGAGCTCATGTCTTCCCTTATATTAATGTGTCATCTCTATTCCTATCTTCATGGTTTTTAAAATAAACTACTAAAAATCTATTGCTGAAAATTTGATATGGAAATCCTTGGTGGAGTGACCATTTACCCATTTTGTTGATGTAGCTAGTTTTACATGCTTTTGGATCTTCCTATCTGCTTAAACCACTAGCAAAAATACATTACATCATTGACACGATATATAGATCATGAAAGCATCAAGTGCAGATAACTATCTTTTCGAGTTTAAATCTAGGAAAGATATTTGTGGATATGGCATATTTTATTGGATTGAAAGGAAAAAAATTGTTAATATTTTATTTGCGGTAGTAGTAGTGGTATTTTACCATATGCAAATATAAAGTGCTATTATTTAGATAAACAAAAAATTACTATTAGTAGTTGTAAATTCAAAAATAGTTAAATCAATATGCAAGGATAAAGAGAGAATTATGTGACATTTTCATCTCATGGTTGGTTTGCAATTTGGAGATGCATGAAGATGGAGGAGCAGTTTGTTATGGTGGCTTCACCTTTGACCACTCTATAGAATCCTTGCAAGATTTAAATTAGATTACATTATGCATTAGAAATTACTATTTTTAATACTATTTTGTTGGGAAATCTTATAGAAGTTGATGAAATATATAATATACAAGCTTTCTTCAAGGATGGTTCCCTTCTTACTTTGCCATCCTAGCATTTTATAAATTTTCACTTTCAATGGTTAAATTTCATGGATTTTTAGTGTTTCTGAGGTTTTGATATAAGGACCCATTATCACTAAGTGAAGACACAAATTGATTTTGAGAAATTGGAAGCATTGAACTGGTGAAGTCTGATGATGCATAGGTTCCTTCCCTGCATAATTTTTTCATTTGCATATGACCACAATAAGGGGATGCTCCTCCCAACTACAGAGAACCTGGCCCCATGTCATTGGTAGATAGAGATCCATACTCCCTCAACTACATAGAATTTGGTTCCATGCCATTTGTAGGTAGGGATTTATGCTGATTACTATAAATAATGACAACATGTGATTTAGTGCCACCAATAGGGTAAGGAAGGTTATATGCAGCAATTATGTCATAGAAAATTGGTGGAAGCAAGTCTAGAGAATACTCCCTCCATGTATTGAACCAGTGGGTTGATTGCGTCATGGGAAAATCAACTTTAGATGAGCCAGATATGATTCCGACCCTATTTGAAATGAATGAAATATATCTCGCACCCTGGAAAATATCATTTTGGTCGTAGTTTACCAGAATATCACTTTGGCAGTGATTTCTTAAAGATGTCATTAGGTTTGATTTTCCATTTTGTTGGGTTGTTCCCTAATTCCAATGTCCTTCTTGAGGTTTCCTCCTCCCTCTACACAATTATTGATATGCTTAAGATTTGTTTCATTCATTTTCAATTTTTTGTTGTCTTTCTACCTTTTATGGCTTTGGTGTAGACTTTTGAGGTTTGATAAACCCAGTCCATGTTTATTTTTATCCATTGGTATTTCAACTTTCATTTCATAAATTTGTTGTCTTCTATGGCCATATTCAAGGTGAAGAAAATTGTCCTCGAGTTGTCTAGTTCATTAGGAGAGTCCTCCATTAGGGTTTCTTCATTTTGACTCAGATGGTAGGAGAGATTTACCTACAATCAATATAAATTTGGAGGTTAATATCTTGTCCTTGTCATTAACATGTGATGGCTCCTCTAGGGCTTCAACACATATTCTAGGTGTATCCAATCGAGACCTTTCTCTAGGTTTCTTAAGTGTGATTTTATATCGTGCAAGACTCTTATTTTTGTATATTATTTTGTTTCTTTGATGACAGTTTTTAAATCTACATCTTTGTCCCTAGAGGATAAATATGTTTCTCTTTAAGAGTTGCAATTTTACTTGCACTCCTGCTATGTATTCTTTATGATGTACATAGAAGTCCTTTTGACCCATTTATGATCATGTGTTGGAAACTAAGATAGTTATCCTATCTTATGATTCACCATTTGGATCCTTGAACTAAGGTTTTTCACCTTATGTGGGTGGAGTTCCAAATTTTTGATAGCTTCCTTGTCCTCCTTGCTTTGTCTCCCTTGGCAAATAGATTTTTACTTCTCCCATTAAGTTTTAGAAAATTTTAGTGATCCAAATTTTGGGAATCTTCTTTTCAAACACCACTAGGGGAATCCTTTTGGGACAATTTGCGATAAAATGGCCTAAATGATGGCAGATTATGTAGTTGAAGGAGATATTTATGTAGTCTGGTAGTTGGGTCCATCGAGAGTCCTTAATATTCAAGATAACTACAACTAGCAAACCCTTGTTTATATCACGTTCATTAGAAAATTTAGCGTTAGTAAAACACCTCCCCACTTTATTTTTGTTTTCCAAGTCAAGGTATTTTCCTATTCAATTAATTGTTTTTCAATAAACCCTTCTTCCTAGAGGTGAGTGGGGAGATTAGGAAGGTTGACGCAAAGATATGTAGTGCAAAATTTCACAATGGATGAATCAGAGTCAATAAAATAGGGTTTGAAAAGGAGCTCGTTTAGTCCCCTATATTAATGCGTCTTCTTTATTCCTGTCTTCATCATTCTCAAAATAAACTATGAAAAACTATTGTTGAAAAGTTGATTCAAAAATCCTTGGTTGACTGATCATTTACCCATTTTTCCGATGTAGCTAGTTTTACATGCTTGTGGTTCTACCTCTCTCCTTGAACCGCTAGCAAAATTCCATCACATCATTGACACAATATATACATTATCAATGCATAAAATGCACATAATTGTTTTTTTAGTTTAAATTTGAGAAAAATATTTTAGTGGATATGGCATATTTTATTGGATGAAAAGGTAATTTTTTGTTAATGTTTTATTTGTATGCGGTAGCAGTGGTGTTTTAGCATGTACAAAGATAAAGTGCCATTATATAGCTATGAAAAAAACTACTATTGGTAGTTGTAAATTGAAAAATAGTTAAATCAATATGCAAGGGTAAAAACTAGATTATGTGACATTTTTATCTCATGGTTGATTTGGGGTTTGGAGGGGCTTGGAGATGGAGGAGTAGTTTGTTATGGTGGCTTCACCTTTGCCCGCTCTCTAGCATCCTTGCACACTTACCTTGGTGGTAAGAATTTAACCTATGTGAAAGATTTAAATAAGATTACATTATGCATTAGAAATTATTGTTTTTAATACTATTTTGTTGGGCAATCTTATAGAAGTTAATGAAATATATAATATACAAGATTTCTTGGAGGGTGCTACCCTTCTTGCTCTACCATTCGAGCATTTACTAAATCTACACTTTCACTGGTCAAGTTTCATGGACTACCAATGTTTTGAGGTTTTGATACAAAGACATATTATCATTAAGTGATGACACACACTTATTTTCAGAAATTGAAAGGACTGAAACGATAAAGTCTAATAAGTCAGTTGATCCTTCCCTACATAGATTTTGCATTTGCATATTATCACAATAAGGGGATTGTACTCCTAACTTCATAGAACCTAGCCCCATGTTGTTGGTATATACAGATCCATAATCCCTTAACTACATAGAATATGGTGTCTTTCCATTTGTAGATAGATATGTATATGTTGATTAATATATGTAACATCAACATGTGATTTAGTTCCACTAATAGGGAAAGGCATATTATATGCAACAATTGTTTCATCCACAATTGGTGGAATAAAATCTATAGAATTCTTCCTCCATGGATTGAACCATTGGGTTGATTGCAACATGGGAAAATCAACTTTAGATAGGCCAAATATGATGCCTTCCTTATTTGAAATGAATGAAATATCTCTTCGACCCTATAAAACATCAATTTTTCCATAGTCTACTAGCATATCACTTTCATAGTGATTTCTTAAAGAGGTCTCCAAGTTTTATTTGCTAGTTTTTTTGTGTTGTGCCCTACTTGCAATGTCCTTCTTGAGGTTTCCTCCTCCCTCTACACAATTACGGATATTCCTAGGATCTGTTTCTTTCATTTTCAAATTTTCCTTGTCTTTTTACATTTTATGGATTTGGTGTGGACGTTTGAGGTTTGATAGACCAAACTCATGTTTATTTTTAGCCATTAACTGGACAATATCCATTCATATTTCAACTAAATTTTAGAAATCGTTTATCTTCTTTAGCCATATTCCAGGTGAAGAAAATTGTCATCAAGTTGTTTAGTTCATTAGGACAGTCCTCCATTAAGGGTTTCTTCATTTTGGCTCAGATTGTAGGAGAGATTTACTTACTTTCAACATAAATTTAGAGGTTAATAGCTTGTCCATGTCCAAAACATGTGATGAATCCTCTAGGGATAGAGCACTTATTCTAGGTGTATTCAATAGAGACCTTTCTCTAGGGTTCTTGAGTGGAATTCTCTATCTTGCAAGACTCCTAGTGTTGTATATTATTTACTTTCTTTGGTGAAAGTTGTAAACTCAAGATCTTTGACCATAGAGAATAAATATATTTTTGTTTAAGAGCTATACTGGTACTTGCACTCCCACTATGTATTGTTTTTGATGTACATAGAAGTCTCTTTGACCTATTTATGGTCATTTATTGTACACTAATATAATGATCCTATCTTAGGAATCTCCATTTTTATCCTTTAAACCAAGGTTTTTCACCATACATGGGGGAGTTTCACATTTTTTATATCTTCCTATTTCTCCTTACTTTGCCTCCCTTAGATTTTTACTTTCTTCTCCCATTAAGTTTTATAAAATTTTATTGATCCAAATTTTGGGAATATTCTTTTCAAACACCAACTATGGAATACTTTCGAGATAGTTTTCCATAAAATGACCTAAATGATGGTAGATTATGTAGTTGAAGGAAATATTTATGTAGTCCAATAGTTGGGTTCACCAAGAGTCATCAATATTCAATATGAATACAACCATCTAACCAAGTTCATTACACAATCTAGCGTAAGTTAAACACTATCCTACTTCATTTTTGTTTTCCAAGCCAACATATCTTCCCAAATAGTTAATTAGTTTTTGGATAAATCCTTCTTCGTGGGAAGGCTGACCCAAAGAGATGTGGTGCAAAAGGTCACATGGTTGGATTAGAGTCAAGGAATCAACGTTTGAAAACGAGATCATCTCTTCCCCTATATTAACATGTCCTCTCTAGTCCCATCTTCACAGTTCTCAAAATAAACTAGAAAAGGTATATTGCTGAAAAGTTGAAATGAAAATCCTTAGTGGAGTGATCATTCACCCATTTTGCAAATGAAACTAGCTTTACATGCTCGTGGATCTTCCTATCTCCTTCAACCACTAGCAAAAATCTATCACACCAATGACACAATATATACATCATCAAAACATCAAATGCAAATAACTTTCTTTTCCATTTAAATATGGAAAAAATATTTTAATGGATATTACATGCTTTATTGGATGGAAAGGTAAATGTTTGTTAATGTTTTATTTGGTTGTAGAGTAGTAGTGGTCTTTTAGCCTATACAAAGATAAAGTGTCATTATTTAGGTAAGCAAAAATTACTATTGGTAGTTATAAATTCAAAAGTAAGTGAATCAAGATGTAAGGGTAAAAAATAATTATATGATGTTTTCATTTTATGGGTTATTTAGAGTCTGGATGGGCGTGGAGATGAACGAGCAGGTTGTTATGGTGGCTTCATCTTTGATCGTTCTCTAGCATCCTTGTACACTTACCTTGGATATTTTCATATAACTTACCTAAAATATTTAAATTTAGATTACATTATGTATTAAAAATTAATGTTTTTATTACTATTCTGTTGAGCAATCTTATTGAAATTGGTGAAATACATAATAGACAAGCTTTCCAAGAGGGTGATTCCCTTCTTACTCTAATGTTCTATCTTGACAATGAAAGTCTTTCACTCAATATCCTTTTTTCACTTTGTTGTAATTACACTTATGGTTGTATTTTCTTGCGTATGGCATAAAGAATCTGCGACTTACTGTACTATTAAAGTGAAGATATACAGTTAGAAAAATTTATTAATAAATAAAAAATTCCAGAGGGTGGTTCCCTTCCTACTCTAATGTTCTATCTTGACAGTAAAAGTCTTTCACTCAATATCCTTTTTTCACTTTGTTGTAATGACGCCTTTCGTTGTATTTTCTTGTGTATGGCATAAAGAATCTGCGACTTCCTGTACTATCAAAGTGATGATATACGGTTTGAAAATTTTATTAATAAATAAAAAATAATACAAGTAATGTTGCTTATAATAAATTATTTTATAACATTCTTTTTCTTCTCTAAAATATGTTTGGTATTCTTTGTTATCTATTATTGATTATGTATGATTTTCATAATAATAATCATGAAATTCAGTATGCTTGAAAGAATTTTTTATTTACATAATCATAAAATTCTTACCAACAATTCTATCTTCAAAGATGCCCTTCATGGAAACCAAAGCACTCAATTCAAGGACAGCATTTGTCACTCACAAAATGCATGCACTAATGATACAACTATTAGTAATGCTACCGATCAATATGCTCTGCTTTCCTTCCGGAAGTATTCATATATGACCCCTACATAAATTAGAGAATTAGATCACTCTCATCAGTTTATGTATGAGGACATGATTTCAGTGTAGTTCATGGAACCAGAGAGTGCATGGTGTCAATATTTCAAATATGAATATACAGACTCTTTTCATAAATAATATGTTCAAAAGTTTAACGTATTTTATTTATTTTCCAATGCAGCCATAAGTTAAGGTCTATTATGTGAGCCTCAGCAATCCTATTGATATAATTATGGTTTTTATTAGGTTTTGATATGAAAAGTTATATAATTAGGGTTTATAATAAGTTTTGATATAAATATTTATATTCAGTTTTATATTAATAGAGTTTTTAATATTTAAAATATATAGGTTATATAAATTAGTTTTTATTAAGTTATGAATAGAAATTTATATTTACTCACCAGAGTGATTCAAAAGAAAATATAATTAATTTCAATTATTAAAGTGTTTTAATAATTCTTATAAAACTAGGATGTTAAATTTAATTAAAATTGATATTAAGATTAAATATTTATTATATAATTAATAATTTTTAATATTTTAATATTAATTTATTTAAATTAATCATTTTAATTAATTATTAATGTAATTAATATATGCTTATCAACGTATAACAACTACATTTAATAATATGACTATAAATAATAAGTGAATTAAACCAATCAACTAACTAACTACTTAATGTGTCCACTGATATTTTATTGGTGAAATAAGTTTTATGATCGCGCCTTTAATGTAGCATTGTATGATTAAACCTTTTTGGCATCCCTATAAGATTAATAATATATTATAGAACATTGACATAACCTTATTTTCATAAAACCAAACCTTTTCGCCATCCCTATAAGATTAATAATATATCATAGAACATTCATCGCTGTAGAATTAAAGATTAAAATAAAGAAAATAATAATGTCTTCATTTGATGGTATAAAAATTGAAAAATATCAATATGTTTTATAAAATTAATACAAAAACATCCCCAAAATCCCAACGGTAAAGGGGAAGATATGAATATGGATACAATATATATTTTCATCATAAACTGCTTTGCAGTGCTTGCTCTTCAGAGGATGACCACAAGCAAAAGGAGAAACCGACTTTCAAAATATTATTTCACTATCACGCAAAGCATAATATTTCTGGAGAAACCAACTCTCAAAATATTATTTTATTTATACTTTTATTCACTATCATGCATTGTTCCCACTGGCCGTCATTCATCACAGTCCGCCCCTGTTCCTCCTCCGCCACCAGCGGCTCCACCAAATCCTCCCCCAGCTCCGCCACCAGCGGCTCCACCAAATCCTCCGCCAGCTCCACCACCTACGCCTCCACCACTGCCGATCGCTCCACCGACTCCACCACCTCCGCCTGCACCACCACCAAACCCTGCACCCGCTCCACCACCTCAGCCAAGTCGTCCTCCAGCTCCACCCCCGGAGCCAACACCTCCGCCTAATCCTCCTCCGGCTCCCGCCCCGCTACCGACACCTCCTCCAGCACCACCGCCGGCACCTCCGCCTAATCCTCCTCCAGCTCCCGCCCCACCACCGACACCTCCTCCAGCACCACCACCGGCACCTCCGCCTAATCCTCCTCCAGCTCCCGCCCCGCCACCTACACCTCCTCCTGCACCACCGCCAGCACCTC
Organism: Pinus taeda; assembly: GCA_000404065.3. Taxonomy (NCBI): domain Eukaryota; kingdom Viridiplantae; phylum Streptophyta; class Pinopsida; order Pinales; family Pinaceae; genus Pinus; species Pinus taeda. The sequence continues at coordinate 28,888 of APFE030221963.1, forward strand.
CGCCCAAACCTCCTCCAGCGCCACCACCAGCACCTCCACCCAAACCACCTCCAGCGCCCGCACCACCACCTAATCCTCCTCCAGCGCCACCTCCGGCACCTACGCCCAAGCCTCCTCCAGCACCACCACCAGCACCTACACCCAAACCACCTCCAGCTCCAGCACCACCACCTCCGCCCAAGCCTCCTCCAGCGTCACCTATAGCACCTTCGCCCAAGCCTCCTCCCCCACCGCCACCAAAACCTCCTCCGCTTCCAATGAAATTGTCGGGTTTATACACACGGTCATGAACAACTTTGTTTAAATTTCTGGCTGCGGTTACATGACAACAAGTCGCTACGACTAACAATCCCGCAAGAATAAAGAGCCCTCTCTTCATAGTGATGGATACCATAATCAATCAATATTTTTCCCCTTCTGGACTCGCCTATGAAAACTACAAAGATCGCAGCTCGCACATACGATACACAAATAATATAGCACTGCTCGGATAAGAAACCGGAAGTTCTATGAACGCCCTTTTATAGGATTAACGAACTAATAAATCAACGTCGCGAATCGCGATGGCTTCTTACATCTTTTAATTCTTGACCTACTTATAACGTGGCTGAAGTAATCAGATGGATACAGACAGAGAGGAGCACTTAATTACTGATTGTTTTCCTTTATGGCAGTCACTGGAGCACAGCAGAGTATTCTTCGATTAAAAAATGTTTTGGAACAGAGAAGGAAGGAAGCTTGTCAGCTGCAATCACTGACTACATTCATTTCGGCGAAACTGTCATTTGCTTTGTGTGTTGCCTTGCCTGTCGTTTGCTTGGTGTATTCTTTGAATAAATTTGAAACTCACGTTGTTTATACACACTGCATAAGTCAAATTGCCAATGAATGTATGCAATCCAATCTACCTAATTTTTTCTATCTAGTCAAAAGGTCAATGAATGCATGCAATCCATTTCCGATCTGTGTACCTGCTAAAGAGCTGTGGTCGATAAATGCATTATACCAATTAATGCAATGAGGTTCCAAATTCCAATTATGTTTGCTCGTGAGCGGTGAGCACGCGTCTGAAGGTAGCTTAACAGCCTCTACAGTGGCCAACTAGAGCTCGTTGGTGTCCATGCAACCAACCAGGTACCGGCTTTTGGTTATATACGAGAATGCCACCCGCTCAGGGTCGGTTTCCCTCATAGGCTCATAGGCTGGGCTCTCTACGTGTCCCTATCCAGGAAGGCTATCAGCATGACTGCTTAATACACTTGTCCTCATTCAAGCAAACATTTTCCACTATATAGCTGGCACTTCTCTCTATCTCACAGTTTCCATCCCCCTGCGCTCTGGCGCAGGGCCGTTTTCCTCCATCCATTTTAGCATTTATCCTTTGCAGTTTTTTCTCTGTGTTTATTATCTTAACGGTTTCTTTTCAACCTTTTTTCCCCGGAGTTCTGGTTCGGTTTCTGTAGCTGGAGGTTTTGCTCCTCTCTTTCCTTAATGCGTCGCTCCTGCTCGCCGCGGTCACATTTGCCAGGTTTTTATCTTCTCTCCCTGCTCACAGCTTTAAGATGGTTTTTCCTATCAGTCCCTAGTTAAAGGTCCTATCATTTTTTTAAGCTAAAAGGTCTGCAAGATGTTTACTTCTCGGCCATCACTGTAATGTGATAAGTTACAATCCCGGAACGACGCTGTTTCGTTTTTTCTGTAGAATTCTAAATGTCCTCCTTATGATGATCCCGGTTTTCCTTATGATTATGGTTATCGGAAGGTTTTTATAAAAGCGGTTGCATTTTTATTTGAATTGGACTGCCATTGTGGTTTATCCTCACTGAAGACAGATACTCATGAACCTCAGTGGCGTAGACAGGAATCATGTGGCTAGAATTTTTGAACAAGATAAAATCTTATGTTTATGTGTATAGCCCATGTTCTGATGCTAGAAACAGGCTAGGAAGCTGGTGGTGCACTCTCCATGTTTACTGCTGCTGTATAGATTGCCAAGGCCAACCGTCGGAACTATCCCCAGATTCTGGCGATCATCCATTCTGAATCCATCAAAGCAATTTTGAATTTTCTCTGGTAACTATCTTCGATATTATCACTAGGCTGCATTAATGGATTGCTTCTTTTTCTCAGGCCACCTCTCCATGTCTCGACTCATAGTCAAATCGACGGCGGGTTTTTTTTCATTTTCAGCTTCTCACAACAGATGAACAGTTCAAAAGCATCCTTGGGTTCTGGGGGTCTTATCTTCTGTCTCCTTACAAACATCACGTCAGCTTGCCTTTCATAACCAGGAAATAATTTTCTATAGCCTTCAGCTCCTTTTGCTTTGATCATTCCAAGAAAAGGTTTCCATTTCCAGTGCTTTCTGTCAAATCTCTGTCAGTAGATCCTTCCATCCGGGCACTTTTATGCCAGTCACAATCTTCTGAGGAATCGATTTCTTTGTCAGGTAAGAGATCTAGTTTTCTTCTCTCTGTCAGGGGGATCTGACTATGGATGAATCGGACTCGCCTACCACCTTGGCATTTATTAATGCTGCCATGGAGGCCGAACGGGCCCACGACCCAAATTCCACTTGGCATGCCACGGTGGCATCCATGATTCCAAAGTATCCCTAGCTGGACCCTGAGCTGTCTCCCTCCTCTTTCTCAAAAAGCATTCATTCTGCGGGGAAACATCAAGCAACATGGAAGAAAAATAAAAAAGTGGTGCTCCCGGTTAAACCTGGTCCTCCTCCCAAAGCCATTCATATTAATGGGGCTGTATTGACTGAGCGTATCGACAGTCTCCAAAAATTTGCATTAATTGGGAAATGGTATTTCCCGTATATGGAGGAGGGTGATATGAGGAAATGGCTGGCCGAAAAATGGATCCCCATCATTGGTTATGTCCCGGTTATTTCGCGTCTCATGAAGGAATGGTTTTCCTTCCATTTCCTCAAAACTGAGGATGTGGATTCCATCCTCAAGCGTCCATGGGTCTGTGGTAGAAGCTTCCTCTCCCTGTCGAGATGGTACTTGGGTTTCGACCCCCTGAAGAACACACCAACAAACAGCATGATTTGGGTCAAGCTCCCAAATCTACCTCTCGAACTATGGTCCACAGAAACTCTATCTGACATCGGAAACTCTATCGGAAAATTTGTTTATGTTGATCCATGGTGTCGAGGGGAGCGAGATAAAAGAGTTGCCTGGATATTAATAGAGAAACAATATAAGGGTCACTATCCGGAATATGTTGAGATCTCCTGGAATGGGATAAAAATCTTTCAGAGGCTTGATTTCTGGGGAATCCCATTCCGCTGTTCCAGATGCCATAAAACGGGACATTTAATAAAAAACTGCTGCTTCCGCAAATTCCGAAGATCTAGGAAGCCTTTTTTTACTGAAAAGAGAAGGATGGCCTCGGAATCTTTGCAGGAGAACGTTAATATTTCAGATAGCTACATTAAAAGATCTCCTGGATGTATAAACCCATCTCCCATGTCGGACCCAGGTTTTGGCTCTCCTATCCAGGAGCCCCATGAAGAGAACGTGACTCCCTCTCCCCCAGCTATGAGCTTGGAAGCCTTTGCAGTGGGCTCCCATACCATTCACATCCCATCATCATCCCCGGACCTCCATCCGCCTCGCCACCTTGGCATCCTCCTGAAAGGAAAGGAGCAAATCCCCTCCCCCACTCCTTTTAATTCTCCCTCGGAATCCCCAAAAAATACCATGGACAGTGACCTCGATCTGCTCCTGCATAGAAGCTCTCTGGAACTAGAGCCGCTCACTATCCACAAACCATCCTTTCCATCCATTAGTCCCACATCTGCCAAGAATATAACAGTAAGGAAAAAAGGAAAAGGAAGCTCAAGGCATTTCAGAGGTCGAACAATTGCCTATGATCTTGGCATCACCAATCTGTCCTTAATTGAAATCCCGGTTATGGAATCGGAAATATCACGACCTCTTAGAGCAAGTTTGGTCGGTGAATCTTCAAAATGACTTTTCTCATTTCAATGAACATTCGGGGATTGGGCGCTGGTCCAAAATTCATTGCTCTCAAACATTTCTTCAGAACAGCAAAGCCAAAAATAATTTTTGTACAGGAAACAATGCACTCAAGTAAGGACGCGATTGACTATTTCAGAAGGATGTTCCCGTCATGGTTTATGGTTGCAACTGGGGCGAACGGACTGTCTGGGGGTTTAGCAGTTATGTGGGATCCCATTTGGGTAAAAGCGATAGCCTTCAAATGCTGTGCGGGGATTCTCATTTCAGCATCCTATAGAGGAAATGCTTTAAAGATAAATCTTTTAAATATTTATGGTCCTTGCAAAAACAGGCGTCCCTTTTGGGAAAAGCTTCTGGCAACAGAAATTCTCGATTTGGAATCATTGATTATAGCGGGTGATTTAAATGTGATTTTGAGCGCTGACGAATGTTGGGGTTCATGCAGGAAAAATGACAAAATGTCCGACTGGCTAAGAACAGAATTTATCAGAAGAAACCTAGTGGACGTTGTTCCGGAACAGATGTCTCCGACATGGGACAATGGCAGGTTTGGTCAGGCCTATATAGCCAAGAGAATTGACCGTTTTATCATCAATGCAGGAATCATCGAAAAGTGGGGTATGCCCATCTCTTCAATAGCAAACGAATTCTCCTCGGACCACAGGCCAATTCTTCTAGAATGGAGGGACTTGGCCATCAAGAAGGGATACTTATTCAAATTTAATAGAGCCTTTCTGAACGACCCCTCTTTCAACAAATCCATTTCCAGCAAGTGGACGGCCTTGCAGGAATCTAACATGGCTATGTTTTCCACTTTCCGGGAAAAAATTCAAGCTCTGAGATTTTCTGCAAAGGAATGGCAGATTCAGAAGTTGAAAAAGGATAAACATGAGCTCTCTTCCATCCAGCTTGAATTGGAATTTCTCATCTCAAATTCCTCCTGGTGCTCCATGTCTTTCGAAAAAAAGAACAAAATCAGGACGCTCATCATGAGGAAGAAAGAACTGCTGCACAAAGAGGAGTTAACCTGGCGTTTAAAAAGCAGAGCGCTTTGGCTCAAAGAGGGTGACCAAAATACAAAGTTTTTTCACTCCTTCGCAAATGCCAGACGGAAGTTGAACTCTATCTGGACGATTCGGGATGGTGGGGGCAATTTTCTTTACTCACAGGAAGATATGGCAAAAGAAGCTACCATTTTTTTCCAAAATCAGTACAAAAGAGGTCAAAGCAGTTTCCAAGATATGTTCTGGGCGGCGGAGTTAGTCCCTGTTATGTTTGATGCAGATGCATATGAGGATTTCGTTAAGCCTGTCACTGAGGAAGAGCTTCTTTCCGCTATGAAATCCTTCAAAAAGGATAGAAGTCCGGGGCCTGACGGATGGCCCATCGAATTTTTTATCCATTTCTATGATTTGTTTAGTTCAGACCTCTTGCGCATGGTAGAAGCATCCCGTATGTCGGGGAATATCCACAGTGCTTTAACCTCCACTTTCATCGCCTTGATTCCCAAGAAGCAAGGATCTGCCTCTCTCCATGATTATCGCCCTATTTCTTTATGTAACTCTTTGTTCAAGATCATATCAAAAATCATAGCGGAAAGACTAAAACCCACGTTAAATCAATTCATCTCCAGAAACCAACATGCTTTCCTAAAAGACCGAAACATCTGGGATGCTGTTGCAATGACCCAAGAATGTTTATTTTCCATGGCGACGAACAATTCAGAGGCGGCAATCTACAAGATCGATCTAAAAAAAGCTTATGATTGTGTGGACTGGAGTTTTCTTCGAATTTTGCTGGCAAAAATTGGTCTCAGATCCAAAGGTATTGAATGGGTAATGGCCTGTGTAGAAAATGTGCACTTCTCTGTTATCATTAATGGAATTCCATCCTCCTTTTTCAAAGCCGAGAGGGGGCTTCGCCAGGGATGCCCTCTCTCCCCACTGCTGTTCATACTAGTCATGAACACCCTCAGCTTATAGATTAATAGGGCGGTTGCGGAAAAGGAATGCCGTCCAGTAAAAATTTGCAAAGACATCTACCTTTCCCATAATTTGTTTGTAGATGATATCCTCATTTTCGCTATGTTATGCAAAAAATCCTGGATCTGCATTTTCAACATCTTGCAAAAATTTCAATCAGCATCAGGTATCCTTATTAACAAGGATAAATCAAAACTGTACCACACGAACTCCAATGAAGATCTCATTTTATGGATAGCATCCCTGCTTGGCATCGCACAGGAATCGATTGACAATGGTATAAAATACCTAGGTTTCAATTTGAAAGCAAAAGGCTATCGAAAACAGGACTGGTCTTGGCTCATTGATCGTTTTTACTATAGGATATCGAGATGGAAATGGAGATTTCTTTCACTTGCAGGAAGATTTATTCTGGTACAGGCTGTGCTGTCCCAACTGGCAGTCTATTGGGCTCACCTTTACTTTCTTCCAATCTCCATAACAAAAAAAATGTGCTCCCTTGCTGCAAATTTTTTATGGGGTGGTAAATCCATTCAATCTAAAATCCATCTCGTCAAGCTGGAAGATATTACAAGATCCCGGAAAGAAGGAGGTTGGGGCTTATTAGACCTGAAAGTCTTTGGAAAAGCCCTAATATGCAAATCTCTACACAGAGGAATTTTCGGGAATGGCCCATGGAGCAAACTCGTAAACAGGAAATACCTAAAGGGAAAAGGAATTGTGTTCTGGTACAGGAGAAACACCTTGGGAAAAAGGAGAGGCTCAGCTATCTGGATGGGTTTCAGGAAGCTACAGCATTTCTTTATGGAAAATCTGCAATGGAATATCTTCTCTGGAACCAGCATTCATATTGGGTTTGACCGATTATTACATGGCCCATCCACCTTCTTCCCCCTCCCTCTGGCCCACTTCCTCCATTCAAAAGGTATTTTTACCTGGAACAAGCTGATTAAATCTTGGACGCACAGGTCCCCTGTCTGGAACGAAGCTACTGATCTTCACCTTCCTCCATCCCTCTCTCCTCTATGGTCTTCTTTTGTCCAAGGCCTCTCGAATATGGCTATTAAACGCGCTGCTTCCAAGGATTCATTGGTTTGGGCCCTCCCCTAGAAACCCCTTCCCATCTCTGTTAAAAATATTTATGCTGCCTTGACAAACTATCCTGCTTTCCCCTCCCACATGATCTTTCCGCCCCCCCTATGGAAAATCTCTTGCCCGCTCAAAATGGTCCTCTTTTTGTGGCTTGTTTTCTACAACAAGAATCTGACTTGGGAAGTGCTACAGCGGAAGGGTTGGTCAGGCCCGGGGCGTTGTTCTTTGTGCCTTTTGGACTCAGAAACAAATCTGCACTTGTTCTTTCAATGTCCTATAACAACGTCCATCTGGTATGACCTCTCTTTGTCCTTTGGATTTCCTCATCTTTCTTTTTCTTCTGTACAGGATGGAGTCAGATGGTGGAGCTGCCAATCTGTGTTGTGGCGGTCCCTTTTCGCTCACTCTTGCTGGCTCATTTGGAAGTGGAGAAATGCCTCCATTTTTCAGGATACCAGGAGGCCGGTGTCTGCTCTTCTAAGCATTATTAAAGCTACTCATGTTCCCTGAGCTATTGGCATCCTGAATCTTTTGCCATTTGAAGATATGGAGATGAATGAAGAAGAAGGTACCGAGATAGGGAAAGAGGATGCAGGTTTGAAGCTTGATGCACTGTCTGCAATTGATGGAATAGAAAGCAGCAGGGAAGGTGTGAGTCCCGCCGAGTCCGTGGCACCTGCCGAGGATGCGAAGGGAAGGAGAAATGTATCGGAGAATGCTCGCGATCGTGAATTCACAGTTAGAGTTGCCGTTCGTCCGTTCACATACAGGGATCTCCTCAGAGAAACTGTTCTCCTGCGACATGCTCTGGTGGAACACAGAGCCGATACCCGTGAACCTTTAAAATTATGTCGATGCGAAGTGTAAGATGGCAGGTAGATATATGTAGACTAACATTCAGTCTCTGGAAGCTTCATTACCATACCAGGAGGCTGGTGTCTGCTCTTCTGAGCAAGCTACCTATGTTCCCTGAGCTATCGGCATCCTGAATCCTTTTGCCATTTTCAGCTACATCCTTCGAGGACTGGCTTTAGATTTTGGGTTTCTGTATCTGGGTTTTTATCTGTTCTTTTTCCATGACCGAGTATCTGGAACCCTGCGGTTTCGGGGGTTTTTTTTTTCTTCTGAAGAATACACGGAACTATGTCTGTATATGGACTTTATGCTGTTCATGGGGTTTGTTTCTGGGCACGGGCTATCATGCCCCCTTCATGGCCGGGGGTCATATTTCTGTTTGGCTTGAAAATTTTTTTTGCCTATATGTCATCGCTTCACGGAAGCTGATCTTATATTCCCTTAATATATAATATCAAAAAAATTTTCTCCTGAAAAAAACTTTGCATTATTTATCTCTAATAATTTGTAATTTTAAAATTATATTTTTTAATAAAAAAATTGTTTCATGTATTTTTAAAAAATGTATTCATTGAATCTAGTTGGATCTAGTTCCAATTTGAAATTAATTTGAAGACCAATTTTATTTTTTAAGACTATAATATCAAATAAAAATTACTTTAATTTCATATTAACTGACCTAGATCCATATTAACCCTGGATCTATCAAGCATCGAGAGGGATCCAATCTCTCGAGGTAAAAACTTTTTTTTCTAGTGCAAAACTTGAGGAAATGTTTGCACCTCGAGAAATTGGATCCTTCTCAGCACTTGATAGTTATAGGGTTAATATCGATCTAGGTTGGTTATATAATACTATATAATATCTATATTTGTATTTGTGTCTCTTTGTTATTACCTCTCTCTATCTCAACCCCCAAACATACACACACACTCTCTCCCTCTCTTCCCCTTCTCTTTCTATCTCTCTCTTCCCCTTCTCTTTCTATCTCTCTCTTCCCCTTCTCTTCCTCTCTATCTATATCCCCTCTCTCTATTCCCTACCACTCTCCTCTCTCCCTCACTCTCTCTCTATGACTCCCTTGTCAACCCTTCTCTCTCTTCACCTTTCTCCCTCTATGTTTTTCTTGTTCCCTCCCTCTCCTGCCCCCTCCAATTCCATCTCTCTCTCCTCATCCCTATCTTCATTCCTCTCTATCCCTTAGCTCCCACCTCCCTCTATCTCTCTCCCCAAAATCACTCTCTCCCTCTCTCTCTCTCTCTCTCACTCTTCTGTCCAACTCTATCACGTTCTTGCCCCCTCCTTGTCCTTATCCATCTCTATGTCTCCATCTCTCTCCCTTCCCCTTCTCTCCCTATCTCTATCATCTCCTCTTTTTTCTCTTCCCTCCTCTCCTCTCTCCCTCACTCTCTCTCCATCTCTCCCTTCTCACTCATCTCTCTCTCCACCTCTATCTCTCTATGTGTTTGTTCTTTCCTCCCTCTCTCTCCCACTCCAACTCCATCTCTCTCTCTCTCTCTCTTCCTTCCTCTCACTCCCTCTCTCCCACCTCAGTCTCTCTCCCCTCATCACTCCCTCTTTCTCTCTCTCTCTCTCCTCCAACTTGTTCACTATCTCCCTCTTTCTCTCTACCCCCTCCCCAACTCTCTCTTAAATTTGATCACATTGTATTGTGTTTAAGAAATGATCAAAATTAAAAAAACTTAATTGATTGTAAAATATCAAACCTATATTTTGGATCAATCATATCAAAGAAAATAAAATAATGAAAAACTTTAAAAAATCATGCACTATATTTAATCTATTATAATTAGTCAAATTTCTTGCTCTCATCCCTTGGATCCTTAGGGAAGATGGATCTATGCTGGTCC
>APFE030221963.1:79450-107987 GCA_000404065.3 Pinus taeda
TATATGCTTCATGACCTAATGCACACAAAGCGAGTTTTAAGAATAGATCTCAATGTATGTAATTTATACTCATTAAAATTAATCATATACATATAAAAAATGGGAGTTGTCTGTAATGCGATTGGCGGAATAAATTGAGGTTAAATTTTGATTTGTTGCAGTTAAAATGGTTTTTAACTGCATATTTGGATTCAGCACCCTGAAAAACCCTTGAGACGCTTTGATTGTGCAGAAACTAGCTATCAAACTTGAGATTCCAATAAATTGTTGCCAAATTTTGACCAGAAAAACACACCGAAAAAACTTTCAAAAAATCACATTATAAACAACTGCCAAAAAATCTTGTCTGGGTTGAAAAACTATCAAACAAAACAAAAAAATACAATTCAGATTGAGGACACGCCCACAGGGCCGAAGTGGGCACCGCCTTAGCTGCATCTTGATTGTCCTGTTTGACCACGAACACCATACTATATATGGATATAGATATCTTGCTTATTCCAATTATTTTAATTCCAATTATTTAAATATATTTTATAATGTTAATTTTTTATTTAATTTTATTCCGGTTGGTCTTTTTTTCAAATTTTTAATTTTAAATGTTATTTTAAATATTTCTTTATTTATTTATTTAAAAATTAAAATTAAAATTAAATTTTTTTTTGGTTAAAGTTGTTTTTAAGGTTTTTTTGGTAAATTAAATTTTATGGCTTCTAATAAAGGAGGTTACATCACTAAACCAAAAAATATTTAGATTACAGTTTTACACTTGTCGATATGAGATGCTAGGTTAATCCAAGTGTTTTATGTGAATCATTATTGTAGATCAAATTTATTAAAAAAAAAAACATATTTCAACTTTTTATGCTCAATTTTTTCTATATGAATCTTTTGTTTGACATGTCAATTTTAGTAAAAAGGTTTTAAAATATGTAATTTTTTTAATTATATTTATATGTAAAATGCATATTTTTTTGTCGAGTGTTTAAAATTATCAGTTTTTTAGTGACAATTATTTTATGTGTATTGAATTATTAATTAATGATACATAAATATAACTTTAATGAGGGTGGGTGAACAAGGTACAAACAGTTGAGCTGGGGGTGGAAGGGACCCATGTGGTTGATGCGTGCAACAAAGGTGAAAGATGGCAAGACAACTGGCGTTGGGGACATCGAAGCCTTGAGAAGGCAGAAGCGAGGTATAAACCATGGATGGCATTGGGTTTTCTTTGTTGGTGGTCCTTTGGTATGGACAACAATAGCGGTCGCATAATTGATGTTGAGTATGCACAAGTTGCCAACCTGTGCATGCTTACTCAACAAGTAAACTATTTCTTTGTCGTTGTTCTGGGATGCGGACAGCTTCAAAGAGCATCAACTTGGAAGCTCGTTCGCATCGTGTGGGATTCTAGGGAGAGGGGTGGTGACACTCTGTAGTGCATTTGCTTCATGCTGACTGGGGATATTTTGGTGTTGGTCAAGTCAAAGGAGCTCGGTCGACAACTTGTCTTCTGCAAGCTTGGTGGAACTCTATTAAGTTTGTAATTGTGAAATTTAGTTTGAAATAATATGTTCTATGTCTTCGAGTCGATAGAGTGTTACTTGTGCAGTTTAATTCTCTTATACCAGTGTGGCACCTCTCTATGGAAAGAATTTAAGCCTAGGCACTTTAGCCACTAAAGTTGTGGGTACTGGGAGGTGGGCAGTTGGAGCCTAGCTTGCCATAGTGGTTCTCTTGGGGGATACTTTCTTTTGGTGGTTAGTTGTCCCAGTGCCACAGAAGGGTGGATGGTGTTGGAAATTTGAGTGTGGAGTTTGGACGCTTGAGAGGTGAGACAATTCTTGTGCATGCAGGTCATAACCTTGGGGTTTATTGGAGTGGGTATTTTGTTTTTGTTGTAGCCAAGTTCTGTTTCTAGTGATTTGTTGCTAATTTGGAGATGTTGAGGCAGTGAGGTTGGACTTTCTTGATTGACTGGCATCTCTGCAAAGGAGTCAAATGCGCACCAATATTATCATCTTTGGACATCAAATTCATAAAAAAAATCATATTTCAACTTTTTATGCTCAATTTTTTCCATAAAAGTCCTTTGTACATGTCATTTTTAACGAAAAGGTTTTAAAATATGTATTTTTTTTAATTATATTTATATGCAAAATGTGTATTTTTTTGTCGTGTTTAAAATTATCATTTTTTTAGTGACAATTATTTTATGTGTATTGAATTATTAATTAATGATACATAAATATAACCTCAATGAGGGTGGGCGAACAAGGTACAAATAGCTGGGATGGGGGTGCAAGGGACCCATGTGGTTGACGCGTGCAACAATGGTAAAAGATGGCAGGACAACTGGCGTTGGGGACATCGAAGCCTTGAGAAGGCATAAGCAAGGTATAAACCATGGATGGCATTTGGTTTTCTTTGTTTATGGTCCTTTGGTATGGGTGATAGTAGAGGTGGCATAATTGACGTTGAGTATGCACAGGTTTCCAACCTATGTATGCTCACTCGAATGGTAAATTGTTTCTTTGTTGTTGTTCTTGGGTGGGGACAACCTCAAAGAGAATCGGCTTGGAAGCCCTTTCGCATAGTGTGGGATTCTAGGGAGAGGGGTAGTGACACTCTGTAGTGCATTTGCTTCATGCTAATTGGGGATGTTGTGGTGTTGGTCAAGTCAGAGGAGCTCGATCGATGACTTGTCTTCTGCAAGCTTGGTGGCACTCTATTACGTTTTTAATTGTGAAATTTAGTTTGAAAGAATCTATTCTATGTCTTAGAGTCGGTAGAGTGTTACTTGTGCAGTTTAATTCTCTTGTACAGTGTGGCGCCTCTCTATGGAAAGAATTTAATCTCGGTCACTTTAGGCACTAAAGTTGTGGGTACTGGGAGGTGGACAGTGGAAGCCTAGCTTGTTGTAGTGGTTCTCTTGGGGGATACTTTCCTTTGGTGGTTAGTTGTCCCAGTGCCCCAGAAGGGTGGGTGGTGTTGGAAATTTGAGTGTGGAGTTTGGACGCTTAAGAGGTGAGACAATTCTTGTGCATGCAGGCCATAACCTTGGGGTTTATTGGAGTGGGTATTTTGTTCTTGTTGTAGCCATGTTTTTTTTCTAGTGATTCGTTGTCAATTTGGAGATGTTGAGGCAGCAAGGCTAGGCCTAGCGAAGATTGGGGCCTCATGACCATCCAACGATAAGGGATGAACTAAGGATGAGAGGGTTGCAAGTGCTAATTTAGTGGAGGAATTGGCCCATGATCGGGTTCAGTCACCAGGTTGTGTAGACCAACAACCTTCCCTAGAGTCTCTCGAATTGCAGATGAAAGGGATAATGGTGACCTTGGATTGAATGAGGCAACAAAAACATGATGACCGTCATGAAGTCATTTCATTTATGAATGACTTGAATAAAAACTAGTGGGACTTTCTTGATTGATTGGCATCTCTGCAAAGGAGTCAAATGTGCACCAATGACAAACTCGATGAGATGGAAGCACGCCTAGTTCATGTGGAATTCCATGCCCACCGTGACACAAGACCTCATGTTGCTCCGAGTGCTGGTCATGCACTTGATTTTCCCCATTAATATGTGATGAGTGTTGAGTGTCTATTGATTCTCTAGGTGTTTTGGGCTATCTGGTCTTCCCACTTCTGGTTATTATGTAAAGCATGGCAATTTCTTCTCAATTTTGTATCACTTTCCTGACCAACAAATCCATTCATAGTGAGGTTGGGAGGACAAGGGTTTTCATGTATATCCTATGTGATTATTTTTACTAATTAATAGAAAATTTTTGCTAATAAAAAATATGATACACAAATATATACAAAATCCTAACTTGAAAATATTAATTTTATTATATTTTTTTAACTTTGCAAAAAAAATTGAAAATTTCATTACAAAAAATACAAACTTCATAACCCCTTAAAAAATAAACATCTGAACAAGAAAAAGAAGAAGATGATGAAGACAACTTGAAAAATAGTTAAATAACCAACATTTAAAAATATTGTGCATACTTAAGACATAAGAAAGTTTAAAATGTCAAAAAATTTCCCCTTCCAAAAAAATATTTTGATGTTGCATCAATGCTTCTCAAAAATAGCAAGAAAATCACCAACATTTAAAAAAATATATATACATACTTAATACACTAGAAAATGTAAAGCGTCAAAAAAATAGCCCAAAACAAAGGGTTGATATTGCATCAACACTTTTCGAAATCAACATGAAAATCGCTAACATTTAAATAAAAAATGTGCATACTTGATACATAAGAAAAATTAAAGTGTCAAAATGTAACAACACTCGTCAAAAATCTATGTAATAAAGTTAATAAAGGCAAAATAATAACCAAGGTCATGGGACAAATATTCCAAGTTGAATTTTGGGCAAAACATCCTAGTGTAGGTGTTCATTTGGTTTATTATGGCTATGGAAATTGGCAAAGGAAAAATGGCATTAATTGGCATTTTATTTATGAAATAATGGAAAATAGGAGAAAAGGAAGGTGAAAGGTCACAGGTGTTTGTGAGATGGAAAATGAAGGAAAATAATGGAAAATGAAGAAATTAGAGGCTTCACTGATAAAAAGGCCTATGAGGATCAGTTCACAACCTTTTTGTCAGTTTAGTTTTAGAGCTCTCTCTCTCTCTCTCATACTCTTGGACACTTAGAGTATTCTTGGAGCTTTCTAGCATTGGGGAAAGAAGGCAAAGGAAGGACAAGAAATCAAAGGCAAGAAAAGATCAAGGAAGAGTGGGATTCAATCGGCTACAACAAAATTACTTGCAGGTATCGAGTTGCATGTGTGATTTCCTTGCTAGTTTTGGCATGCATGTGTGTATTTGGTTCTATTTTTGTCATTAGCATGGGTTTTTCCAGGTGTGGCAGTGGCACGGGGGTGATTGGCTGAAAGAAAGATTTGGTTCAGCCCAATTTATGGTCAAGTGGTTCGTGGAAATCCTTAACTTGGTTGGTTTATGCATACATTAATAAGAACTCATTTTCCTTTTGCATTTCATGTGTAAATGTATTTGTTAATATGTGGTTTCTATGGTTTCTCTACTCTTGTTATTTTGTTGGTTATGTGTTGGTTATAAGCATGGTTCATGACAAAATATGGTTATGTCTCTCATCATGATTTGATTACTGCAAGATATGTGGAATAATATATGGTCTAATAGATGGTAATGCAGCTATTGTAATAAGGCAACAATTATTATTAACAATTCTCAGGTAAGTATGAGACCCCTATGCTCAGATATGTTGTTTTGACCTGTAGATTACATGTGTATGGTATGTTTGATGAAATGCCTATCATAGCTAGTAGGGGCCAGATCAAGTCCTTGCACTAATGTTTCCATTAGTAGCTTTAATTTATTGTTATTTATCATTTCTAAAAGTTTCATGAAGTTTTGGGCAGAGGCCTGATACCTAGCCTTGAAAAAGTGGCATAGAATCTAGGGTCACTACCTCAGGACTGCCTGAAAAGGGCCATGGTTGCATGCATGCCTTGTTGTGGGAGACACTGGAGGGTCTCAATTGAATGCATGGCTTGTCATGGGAGTGACTAGGGGTCTAGCTCAGCAAAATGACAATTTGTCTCGGGGGTTGGGCACTAGAAGGGTTGGTTGTCTCCTGAAGATTATGTAGCTCCTAAGAAAGGCCAGATTGGTTTTGTTTTATCAGTTCCTCTTCCTTAACTGTACATGGAGATTTTAATCACATCATAGTAACTCTTCATCACATGTTTAACCGAGTGGACCAGATAGCTTGGCCAAATGTGGGAGGAGGGTGTTACACAGTGGTATCAGATCATGACTCACCGCTTAGACTGGATGGGCAAAATGTGTTGGTCATGCATACATGTCAGTTGCATATATGTTCTTTATGGTTTTGGTCTATGTACTTATTGTGTAGGCATGGTTTCAGTTGTGTCACCATATGAAAGTAGATGGTGTTGTTGTTGGATGTATTTGTGGTGAGTGCATGTCAGTTATGCACTTGTTATGCATGTCAATTTTTATACGTCATTGTGCATATGTTGACATGGTTATAGTTGTTGTGCATGAGGTCATGGTATGTGTTTGGGATAGTCACGCATGGTAACTGGCTAATGGTTGAAAGCATGTTTATGTACTGATATGATTACGTTTATACATATATTGCGCTAATCTGGTTGATCTTGTAGACGAGATATCCTCCCTTGAACTATACTGAGGTATGTTGATTATGTTATGTTTTGGTTTAAGCTGACATGGTATACTTGCAGGAAGAAGATCAAATATGACTAGAAATATGGTAGACTACATTTCCCAAGGCTCTCCCTATGGATCAGATGAACAACATGGCGGTGGGCACTCTTTTGACTTAGCAGACACATTGAGAAGTTTGAAATCATAAATAATAAGTTGCAAATAAGATAATGACATAATCATTCAGGCATAGGAGAAACAAGCAAAGGTTAACGCAGTCATCCTTCACAGTCTGTCAAGTCTCTAGAGATAGAGACTTCTTAGGATTAGTCATGGACAAGAGTACATGACTAAGGGAGCATATGATAGTAGGTCTCATGGTGGGCACATGTCAGATAGAGATGACACGATCATTTATGGCAAGTTCTTGGACACATCGGATAGGAGAGGTGATGGACACAGGTTCTGTTCTAGTTTTGGTTCTGAAAGGTATCATGGTCATCATCGTTATCATCCTTACAGGAGGAGTGATAGGGGATATTTTCCAGATGAGTTCAAGAAAGAAAAGCCACCTTGTAGAGGCATGGCTACTTGGGATGAAGAGTTTATTTGAGTTGTATGATTACACAGAGGACATGAAGGCCAAAATAGTTATCTTCATCCTCAAAGGGAAAGCATATATTTGGTGGGAAAATGTGAATCGGGTTAGAGACATCAGGATAGAGGAGTTGAGTTGGCATGAATTCAAGAGACTTTTCAGGAAGAAATATTTGTCAGAGAGGTACTACAATAGAAAAGCCAAGGAATTATATGAGCTAAAGATGGGATCGATGATAGATGAGGAGTATATGACCAATTTCCTATAGTTGTTGAGATATGTACCGTATCTTAAGGATGAAAAATCCAAAGTTCAGATATTTGATAGTGGATTGTCATTAGCATTTAGAGATTAGAGTGAGTATGATGAGCCTCAATCACTTGAAATGTGATTTACGCCGAAGAATTTTCTCATACACTTGAAGAATTCATTAGGAAATTAAAGCATTGTTATCAACACTCAAAGCACAAGATAGA
Organism: Pinus taeda; assembly: GCA_000404065.3. NCBI lineage: Eukaryota > Viridiplantae > Streptophyta > Pinopsida > Pinales > Pinaceae > Pinus > Pinus taeda. The sequence goes on from APFE030221963.1 coordinate 86,723, forward strand.
GTCTCAGCAAGGTTGGAAAGGGAAATACAATGCTACACATAAATGGCAGCCAAATCGAACAAGACCTCAGGATGCAAGTGAGAAATAAAATGTTACACCTTACAAGAAGTTTAATTGACCTCAACCTGGAGAACAGCAGAATAAAGGTGATGGTAAGGTGTGGTTGCAATGTTGAACATGTGGTAAGTATCATCTCAAGCGAAATTGTCCGCAAAATCAGGGTGGAAGGCCTCAAATTTACATTGCATAAGACGCACAGACAATTGGGATGTTGGACAGAGCATTCCATGGATTTATGCAACGCTGGATAAGAAGCAAGCGAATCACCAGGCATCTATTACCAAGATGGAAGGTAAGATTTGTGATCAATTTGTTTCTATTTTAATTTACCCTAGATTTAATTATAATTATGTAAGTCCTAACCTGGTAGATAAGTGTGGTTTGAATAAAAAAGTGCATGCAAAATCTTGGTTAGTGTAGTTGGCTAGAGGTACAAAGAAGAGATTTCATCATTAGGTAAGATTTTGTGTATTCGATTTGAATGGTATGCCTACCTCAGCACATTTGAATGTATTGCTGTTGGGATCATATAGTATGCTTTTGGGTATGGATTGGTTGTATATTCACAAGAATAAGGTAGAATGCTATGACAAAGATATTGAATGCTTGGATGACAATGGGGAACAAATCGTGTAGGGTAAGAAGAAAGCTACATCAATTAGAATGGTGGCAGCTATGTAGGCAAAGCGCAGTCACAGAAAAAGGTGTGTGTTATTTTCAGTGCATATTTCTAGTGATAAAGATAAGGATGTTGAGGATGCAAAAGTTATGAATAGGTACCCAATCTTGCAGCAATTTCAAGATGTGTTTCCAGCATAGATTTTAGAGTTACCACCTCATAGAGAAGTGGACATTTCCATTGAGTTGGTACCAAGGGCAGCACCAGCATCAAAGGCACCATACAGGATGAGCACACCCGAGTTAGTAGAGTTGAAGTTGCAGTTGAAGGAAATGCTTAACAAGGGATACGTGAGGCCAAGTGTATCGCCTTTGGGTGCACCATTGATGTTTGTAAAGAAAAAATGAAGATACTCTAAGGTTATGAATTAATTACATGCAATTGAACAAGGTGACCATAAAGAATAGGTATCTTTTGCCCAGGATTGATGGCTTGTTCGACTAGTTGAAGGGAGTAGCAGTGTTCTTGAAGATTGACTTCAAATCGAGATATCATAAGGTACACATTAAAGAAGAGGACATCTATAAGACTGCTTTCTAAACTAGGTATGGGCATTAAGAGTTTGTTGTAGTTCCATTTGGTTTGACTAATGCTCCAGCTACTTTTATGTGCTTGATGAATAGTGTGTTGTGTCCTTATCTGGACAAGTTTGTTATTGTATTCATTGATGATATATTGATATATTCTAAGAATGAGGAAGAGCATGTCGAATACTCAGCAATCGTGTTGAGATTGCTAAGAGAGCATCATTTATATGCCAAGCTTAGCAAATGTAGTTTCTTTTAGACAAAGATACATTACTTGGGGCATGTTGTTTCCAAGGAAGGCATAGGAGTGGACCCGGAGAATATAAGAGCTATCATGGAGTGGGCAGTTCCTAGAAATGTGGATATGGTAAGATCATTTATGGGCCTAGCAGGTTATTATAGGAGGTTCATCAAGAACTTCTCTCGGATTGCATATCATATTACATCACTGCAGAGGTAAGGTAAGAAGTTTGAATGGATTGAGGAATGTGCAGCAAGTTTTGAGCAATTGAAGCAGTTGTTGACAAATGCGCCAATTCTAAAGATTACAGATACAAACAAAGTTTGTGGTGTGTACAGATGCCTACAAGAGAGAACTTGGTGGATTATTGATGCAATAAGGATAGATAGTGTGCTATGAGTCACAAAAGTTTAATGAGCATGAGAAAAATTATCCGACACATGATCTTGAGTTGGCAGTGATCATCCATGCATTGAATATGTGGAGGCATTATTTTCTTGGTAGGAGGTTTATATTGATGAGCAATCATAGTGGATTGAGGTATATGTTTGATCAACTGAATCTGAATGTCAGGCAATCTAGATGGTTGGCCACGATTAGAGATTTTAACTTTGAGATCTGGTACATTAAGGGAAAGTAAAATAGGGTTGCGAATGCTCTTAGCTCGAGTCTAGTACAGGTGAATCATATAGCAGTTATGAGGTCTTATGGGACAAATTTATAGGATCATATTTTGCAAGTAGGATAGTGGGATGACATGTACATGGAGATTAGGCACAGATTACAGCAGGGTACAGGTGATTAAGATGTGGACTATCGTCTCACAGCGAATGGTTTGGTCATATTTAAGGATAGTATCTATGAGTCGAATGATTGTGAGCTCAAGAATACTATCATGCAAGAATTCCATGCAAAACTATATTTAGGGCACCCAGGATACCAGAATACAATAACATTGGTGAAGAATTTTTATTATTGGCCAAATATAAAGGAGGAAGTGGCAGATTTTGTGGCTAGATGCTTAGATTGTTAATAGATAAAAGTAGAATGTAAGCACCCATGTGGATTACTACAGTCGATTACGATTCCAGAGTGGAAATTCGAGGTTATTTCCTTGGATTTCATCATAGGTTTATCGAGGACATCTAGATAGCATGATTCCATCATGATTGTGGTGGACAAGTTGACAAAGGTAGCACACTTCTTTCTAATGAAGTCTACCTATTTAGCTAGTGATGTAACACAGGTCTTCATTAGAGATGTAGTGAGGTTGCATGGTGTGCCAAAAAAGATTGTGTTAGACGGGGATGTTAAATTCACTTCTAGATTCTAGAAGGAGTTGATTGTAGATTTGGGCACAAAGTTGGCCTTCACAACAGCTTATCATCTGCAGACAAATGGATAGACAAAGAGGGTCAACAGGATATTGGAGGACATGTTGAGTATGTATGTGATGCATCAATAGAGGATATGGTAGGATTACCTTCCATTGGTTGAGTTTTCTTACAACAATGGGCATCAAGAGTCATTAAGGGTGATTATGTTCGAGGCAATGTATGGGTAGAATTGTAATACTCCCATCAGTTGGAGTGATCTAGTGAACAAGGTGTTGATAGGATCGGACATGTTGGTAGAGATGGAACAAGAAATGCGGATAATCAGGAAGAATTTGAAGGCAACATAGAACAAACATAAAATTTATACATATTAGAACAAGATGTTTAAGGAGTTTCAAGTTGGGGAATAGGTGTACTTGCACATCAAGCCCAAGAAGATCTCCTTGAGGATTGGATGATGTGTCAAGCTGGCACCTTGGTTTTGTGGACCTTTCAATATTTTTGAAAGGATTGGACGAGTAGCCTATCGACTTGCACTACCTCCGACAGTGAAATTCATTATTTTTTCCATGTGTCCTTGCTTAAGAAGTATGTTAAAGATGTTGATCATGTGATTGACTGGTATGTATTGCAAGTGGAGCCAAATGAAGAATTCCAGTCAGAACCTTAGTGTATTTTGTAGAGAAAGATGCTCATGCTTCGAAACCGAGCAATCGAGCAAGTTAAAGTGTAGTGGAAGCACTTTGGACTCGATGAAACTACATGAGAAATAGCAGATCAGATGCGGGCTATGTATCCTTCTCTATTTGTTAGTTGAGCGATTTTTTTTGCCATTTGTTTTGGTGTGATGTTTTGGTATATGTATATGGATGTAAATATCACCACGAGTTGTGTTATAAAGCTCCAATAAGCGGTATGGGTGTAATGTTGTTATGTTGTCATGTTGGTTTGCTTTCAGTAGGTTGATCATTGTAAATATTGCATCAAGCTAACTTATAAAGCTCCATGGGAAGTATGTTTTTCTTTTCAACGGTCTTGCTACTTGTAGGTGTCATTGCACATTGAGGACATTGTTCCCCTAAGGGGGAGGGTTCTGTAACATCCCTAGTCAAAATTCTATGTAATAAAGCTAATAAAGGAAAAATAATAACCAAGGTCATGGGACATGTATTCCAAGCTGAATGTTGGGCAAAACATCTGAGTGTGGATGTTCATTGGGTTTATTATGACTATGGAAATTCACAAAGGCAATGGAAAAGGGAAAATGGCATTAATTGGCATTTTATTTATGAAATAATGGAAAATAAGAGAAAAGGAAGGTGAAAGGTCACAGGTTGCATGTGAGGAGGAAAATGAAGGAAAATAATGGAAAATGAAGAAATTAGAAGCCTCATTAATAAAAAGGCTTTTGAGGATAAATTCACAACCTTTTTGTCAGTTTAGTTTTGGAGCTTTCTCTCTATTCTCTCTCTCTCTCTCATACTCTTGGACACTTAGAGTATTCTTGGAGCATTCTAGCATTATGGAAAGAAGGAAAAGGAAGGACAAGAAAGCAACGCGAAGCAAAGATCAAGAAGAAGAGTGAGATTCAAGCGGCTACAACGGGATTACGTGCAGGTATCGAGTTGCATGTGTGATCTCCTTACTAGTTTTGGCATGAGTGATACATGCATGTGTGTATCTGGTTCTCTTGTTGTCATTGACATGGGTTTTGACAGGTGTGACAATGGTTTTAAAGCTCTCCTTTCAATTTCCAGATAGCCATGGTGTGATGGGGTTCTCTTGTTTCGGTTGAGCTAGATTGTTGAATGGATTCGAAGCTGAGTGGGGTGGTCTCAGGGGAGAAACAAAAGGCCTAGGAATCCTTGAACTGGTGAAGGTGGGATTGCGGTAAATCCTGATTGTGTATGCCCTAGATATATTTAGGAATCCTCGACTGGTGAATGGTGGGATATACAGTAAATCCTAAGGGTGAAGCTTCGTTGGGCCTAGGAATCCTCGACCGGTGGATGGTAGGATATATGGTAAATCCTAGAGGGTGGAGCCTCTTTGGGCCTAGGAATCCTCAACTGGTGGATGGTGGGATATACGATAAAGCCTAGAGGTGGAGAGAGACAAATTCCTCACAGTTTAGGTGGAGATATTCGGAGGCATCCATGCTTGTTTAAGGCCTAATGATTTGGTGGGATCAATGTAAACCCTCTTTGTATTGATGATGGTTTCGATATTAGGAATCCCTTGGCAAGATATATGGTAAAGCATGAGGAAGCCCTGGTTGGTTTTTTGTGAGTCCCACATTCATGCTTGGAATATGGCACAGGGGTGATTAGCTGGAAGAAAGATTTGGTTCAACCCAATCTATGTTCAGGTGGTTCGTGGAAGTCCCTAACTTGGTTGGTTTATGAATACATTAATAAGAACTCCTTTTCCTTTGGTATTTCATGTGTAAATGTACTTGTTAATATGTGGTTTTTATGGTTGTTCTAGTCTTTTTATTTTGTTGCTTATGTGTTGGTTATAAGCATGGTTCATGACAGACTTTAGTTATGACTCTCATCATGATTTGATTAGTATAATAAATGTGAATGAAAATATGACCTAATAGACAGTAATGAAACTATTTTGTTATATTGTTATGACATATAGATTACATGTTTAAGATATGTTTGACAAAATGTATGTCATGGCTAGTAGGGGTCAGATTAATTCCTTGCACCAATGTTTGCATTAGTAGCTTTAATTCATTTGTATTTATCATTTCTTGAAGTTTAATGAAGTTTTGGGCAAAGCCCTAAGACCTAGCCCTGAAAAAGTGGCGCAGAATCTGGGGTCGCTGGCTCATAACTACCTGAAAAAGGCCACAGCCGCATGCATGCCTTGTTGTTGGAGCGACTGGAGGGTCTCAGTCACATGCATGGCTTGTCTTCGGAGCGACTAGGGGTCTAGCTCAGCAAAACATCAAGTTGTCCAAGGGTTGGGCAACTAGGAGGGTTGGTTGTCTCCTAAAGGTTTTGTAGCTCCTGAGAAAGGTCAAATTGGTTTGTTTTATCAGTTCCACTTCCTTACCTGTACATGGGGACTTGAATCACATCATAGTAACTCTTCATCACATGTTACCCCAATGGATTGTTTAGCTTGGGTAAATGTGGGAGGAGGGTGTTACATAAAAATATGCTCAAAAAATAAGGTTGATGTTGCATCAACACTTTTCAAAAGCGACATGAAAATCATGATTTTTCGCAACCTCTAGATAAATGAAAACTCGGTACATATCCCATTAAGTTGATAACTTTATTATGTATGGTCTAACATAACACATATTTACAAGATTTTCAAACTAGATACATATCAGTCAGATCATGACACAATATGTCTCATAATGAACCATATAAATGGAAATCAATCATAAAACATATTCAACTATTCCCATATTTGCAATTAACGTCGTTTTTCTTTTTGTTTCGATTAAATGCTAAGTATTTAGTTATCTATTTTCCAAGCATTTTTTTCATCCATATCCAAACAATCTTCTAATGCATTTTCGTTTGTATTTCATAAACAAAATGAATCAAAGTTGCAACCAACAAAAAACCAAAAGAAAGTACCTACAGATACTGTTTCTACCTATCTTTGGTTGTTTTTTCCATATTATACATATATTTTTGGTAACATAGTAAACAATTGTTTCTCTATTCCCAGTTGAACATATCTATTTACCAAAAAAATATGAAATTGGTTTCCATGTTTCCACTATAACTGATTGCATTTTCTGCTTATCATCACTTCCAATGCAACAGATTCCTTGCAGCCCTGAGCAACAAAGTAGTACAGCATCATAACCTTAAGCACCATTACAAAAAGAAGCAATAAGGCAAGTCAATCTATGCCCATAAATTATTTACATTTTTCATATGTGCAATATACACATCCACATTGTTTCCCTGTAGTTGATTTTACTTTTCTTAGCAGGTCCGCTATTTGTACACAAGCCAAAGGCATGATCAACAATTTCAATATCAATTGAAGAATTGAACATCCACAAAAATCCAAAATTGTTCCATGGTGATGTCGTGGTTGTCTATAGCACATTCCTTGACAAAGCATAAAAAAACTCGTCAAATACTACATGCAAATTTGACCAATCAAAAAGTATTGATGATAGTCACATTGGTTCTTCACCCCCAGCTAGACAAAGAACACCATCAAAAGATCTTGCCAAGAAAAGGCATTGCAGTGAAAATTTTCCAAATTCTACCAAAAATAAGTTATGACCATGTTGACTGTGACCACATTTTGTTTTTAGATAATGTGAGTATTATAGAAAGTATCCCTCAAGTATATGTACAGAATACAAATTTATTCCCAAAATAACAATAAAGCAATTGGAAAAAAGTATACAAAAATTCACAACAAGAACAACTAGAGCAATTGTGACAACAACTTAAAACATTGGTTTGCAATTTGCATTACACAGTAGAGATGGAAATTCTGAAGATGACAAGGTAACAATAATATGCTTACCCTTGCATCATTTACCCATGAATCTTATCATATTCAATTTATTGCCTCTATGCAATGACAACAATAACATTTTGGTTATTTTATGTCACAACTTAAACTATTTGAAAATTGTGCACCTATCTATGACGAAATGGAACAAATATTGCAAAATGGAGATATGTCAATTATGCTCTTAAAAAACATTACAATAAAGAGAACTAAAGGAAAAAACATTTTGTACAACCTTATCCACATTCATCACACATTTAAATATCGAGATAGAACAATATCTCAAGAAAATAATTGACAAATAAATCAGGGTAAATACATATCTAATAAACCATTCATCCTTACATGTTTAGTTGTCTCTACAATTACTTATCTTTCGTTATACATATGCTAATGAATCCTCTTTTCTAATAGGTACAAGGATCACCTTATTTCTAAGTGCATACTCTACACCATTCGAGCCTATATGTGCACGATACAACTATCTAATATCACCATCTATGGTCATAGAAGATATGTCAATATTTTGTGGTAAATACAAACAAAAATCTCCCTTCCTTTATCTACATTGTGTCAACTGCATTATAAAAACTACTGACAACAACACTGTGATGTTGCCTTAGAAACAAACTAATTCTAAAGCAACTACTACCCACACTAGCTCAAATATCCTACCAAAATTATCTTAAAAAAACAACAACAACTACTACAATTTATATGTTACACAATCTTCAAATCCATGGTCTTTTCACTCTTGATGGCGATAATGAGATATTTCATGTTGAGAACAACAAGAAGTAAAACAAACCCAACTAGAACTCCAACTAGCATCTTTGTCTTTTCTTCTTAGGTTTCATCCTAATACTTTAACCTTCAATTTTAGTGTTTATATGGAAATTCTTTAGTTTTATGTTTATGCAGTCATAGTCATATTTATTTTATGTATCTTTCATCAACACCTACCATTATATGTCGATTGTCTTTCTGGTTATTCATTGTATATTATATCAAAGGATTTTATATGATTTTTCTTTCGCAACGTTGTCCAAACTTGATAAAGAATATTGTTATTATGTATACATCGTTAGAGTATGACAGATTTTGAGCGTTGTTGTTGAAAGGAGCTTGAATATAAAAGTGAATAGTTCTAAATTTTCTGCTTCAAAATTGATCAAGACTATTGTTATTATATGTGCATTGTATGACCATGACAGATTTTGAACATTATTATTGAAACAAACTTCAATGTAAAAGTGGAGAATTCAACATGTTTTGCTTCAAACTTGCATATTATTATTATGTATTATTGCAAATAATTAATCATGTTGTCGTTTTTGTTAGAGGCATGAAGTTGAAACTTTGATGGTTGAATTTCATAACTAAGGATTTTCTCGTAGCCTGGAGTTTGGGACTTTGGTTAATGGAAATTTGTGTTTCATTGGATCTATTGATTTTGAATCTTCAATTTCTTAGTTGCACTATATGTTAGTAGCATATCACAGTGTAGTTTCTCTTTTGTAATCATATGATAAAAAAAATCCTTTCATCCTTTTGATTAAATGTTTAATATTATTTAGCTTTTCAAAGAGCTTCCAATTTTTTTTAATCTAACAACTTGAAATCTAAAGATAGTTTAATTTGGAAATTCTAATGTGAATATGGCCAGACATTTTAGATGGGAAATAAATTTAGATTTGAATTAGCGTGGCTAACAATAAATTCATATTTGAATTAGTGTTCCTAATATGACCAAGTTCCTTTTACTACAACAAAATGAAAATAACATTTTTTCCATTTAAAACACTTGAGATATGTAGGAAATGTTTTTTTCAACTTTTATGGGTTTGAATATGAAGGAGATGCTTACTCTAATTAAGTAGATCGATTAAGCCATTTTTTTAGGCTATTTCTTAATGGAAAAGCATGTTGCACATGGTTTCTACTTGGTATTTTGTTTTGAGATGTTGAATGGAGATAGTTTCAAATTTGCATTTTGTTTTCAATTTGAGTGGAGTATTGTTAATTTGTAATTTTTTTTAATTGATGTTCTTTGATATTGAATTGTGTGTCTATTAAGGTAGATTACTTGTTAAAATTGGAAATGGACACTATAAGGAAAATTCCTTTTAGCAGAGGTTTTTGCGGAAGCCCATGTAAAAATAGCCCAAAAACCTGTTTTGCAGTGAAGGTGGGCAGGTGAATATTTTAGCGGATATTTTTTGGACGATGCGTCTAAAATCTACAAATGCACCAGTGCTTTACTATCCATACATGCACTTGCCACATATAACGTGGTGCATTGTAGAGAATTTATTTTTATAAAATAAAGAAACATTGTGCGCTAAATAACATAACATGTTGGTTCTTTCATAGTTGACAACATTGATGTACTTCAAATAGTAAAACGTATTAGTGCATACCCGTAATGAGCACCGTTGTAGTTGTAAATTTCAGGAAAATATGGTGCTCTTTTCCAACTATGCCCCGGTGTGGTGAAAACACAGTACCAGTGTGGTACATGTATATAAATTCCCCAGTTCGTCTCAAGAAATGCACCACAATAGTTTTTAATTTTTTAAAAAAAAGCGCGGTGCTTTTGGATAGATCTTGCACCAATGTGGTTAGAGAAACACACCAAAGGAGGGTTAAATAAAAAAAACTCTCCCTGTCGTAATTTCTCATTTTTACCATCTACAGTGAGGGAGAGCTCTAAAGCACGCATGCCACTCTTGCCAGATGCAAGTGCCCTGACATCGGTGCTTCTCTTGCTCACCATCTTTTTGTACTATGCTCATTCCCTCAGTTTCCAATTTTTTCAAATTGTGTTAAAAAAAAAAATTCTCCATTACATGTCCACATTGCCTCCCTAACGACAAAATGTCTAGGTAATGTCAATGTTTCTTTGTAATTTAATTTTTTCGTAGATTAGAATTGTAATTAGGTTAAATTTCGCATTGTTTTTGAAAAAAAAACAATCATCGTGTGGTGCGCTCGATATGTTCAGCTCACACCGATAGCAATGTGCCCTATAAATTTACAGGGTGCATCGCATTTTGGTGTTTGAACATAATGCACTGCCATTGTTGCGGTGTGTTTTGTAAATTAAAACCCACCGAGAAAATGCAACAGATTGTATGTCGGTGTGTCACACCTGATGTGTTTATATTTACCAAACGCACCACAAAAATAATATTTAAAAATATAGTTATAGCTCGGTGAATTCGATAACTGAACGTAATGTACCGATGCAAAATGGTTATCCGTGCGCACCAGTGCATAAGTATGTTGCACTACATTTACAAGTTAAATTTGTGAACCAACAGGCATGTGTCATACTTATGTGTGCACCGATACTAGTGAGATTATAGTTTAAAGAGCACCGACGTTGGTGCATGACTGTGTTTTGAGCGCACCGGTGATTTTTTTCTTTTAATTGAAAGCTATGTTTCCATATTTATAAATGCATGTTTCATTTAAGAAAAAAAAAACGTATTTTATGTATGAGGTTGATGTAATTTATATGCAATCATGTAGCAAAGATGTTAGTAGAGGGAGCACCAGCAAGAGTATGAGCAACAGGCGAACCCATACAATATGGTTCGAACGTGGCAGGTCAGAGAGAGGGAGAGGGATTTATACCCACACCCTATTACTACAACGACCCAAGCACTCTTGAGGAATGTACGCCTCCTCAAGTACTATGAGGAGGCTACATACCTGAAGGCGCATTATCTCTTATCGATGCATCTGATTCGCCAATTGAGTGTCCAGCAACAGAATTTTTGTGTCGGTCCTAGGGCATGGTATAGGCATACTGAGGATGTTATGTACTTTATCACTTGCCTATCCAAGAGAGGGGAGGAATTTCCCCAGTTCCCTGATGTCCTTCATGGGGTTGCAGCTGAGAGTCAACTTGCATACACTCAGAGATATGTCTGTCCATCATATTTTCAGGTCCGTGGTGGAAAGCTAAATATTTCTTTTTTTATTGCAGAGGAGGTTAGGTGCCTCTCGTTATTATTCATCATGATTGCACGCTTTAGTAGTGATGGGCAGCACATTAGTTGCCCTCTTTTGTATTATGTTAATTCTTTAATTCAGGTGCCATGTTGCATCATATGGTATGTCATTTTTTTGAGGCAATTTTGCATGGCTTTAGATAGATGTCATGCATTGAGACATGGGAGGGAGACCTTCTCTTTCACTTCTAAGGTTTTTTGTTTATTTTTATAGAGGTTTTCGGAGACGAGGCCTACATTTAACCGTTGCGCTCCTAACCCAATCACTGAGGTTCGGATGCACATGTGTGGGTAGATGATGCCCAAGAGGGACATGTCAGAGTATCCGGCTAGGATTTCTCCTAAGGAACTAGTGCTACTGGTCAGTGAGGATGGCAATGTGTTTGTCAGGTTGGAGTTTCCATATGCAGAGATTGATTAGAAAGGGTGTCCCAGCATCCTCTTCACGGTGGCTGAGCCTCTAGATGATACATGTAATATTAGTGGTTTCTTTTGATTAATCTAATTTCATTTTCTTGTTTTAATGAATTAGAATAAAATTTATTCTAGCACGTTCTTTAACTTGTTTTATTAAATTATTTAATGAAATTGTCTAATTATTTTTTTGTACTATATATTTTTTAGACATTGGCATATTTGATGGGGACATGCCTCCTCCCCCACCATATGTGACCCGGAGATGAGGATATGGGTGAGGCCCAAGAGGGTGAAGCACATCCTCAAGGGAGCATGGGCGTCAAGGGTCGTAGGGCTAATCTGCAAGTTCGGATGGACTACTATGACAAATTGGCCAAATTTTTGTTTGATATGGGAGTCCACCCTACAAGGGCTCAAGATATCACTACGAATCCTAGCTTCATGGGTTTGTACAGGGACTACCCGCGCAGGATGATGTCTCTTATGTGGCATATCATCAAAGCTAGTAGGGTGCTGAAAGTGATGAGGGATGTAGACCAGCATCATGTAGCGACATACACATTAGATGAGGGGGGTGATTATGATGATCAGGGTGATAATTATAATCATGATAATGAGGGTTGTGATCTTGATGCTTTTGGTAGTACCACCCCTTGCATCATGGTCGTCAGGTTTTCGGTGATCCATATGGCAATACACCTCCTCAATCACCTGATGACGAGATGCCAGATTTAAAGGATGTGCCTCATGTTTCTCTTTATAGAGCAAACCAACCACCTCCTCCTCCACCTCAAAGTTCACTAGACCTCGGTGAGGGCACAGATATAGTTTACCATCCATCTTCTTCTACTCATGCATACCATCCACCTCCTCTTCCACCTCCACTGAGTTCAACATACATTGATCATGTGTTATGAGCTTACCATCCATTGTCTTCTACTACAGACCAGGATTCCACTACGTTTGTTTTATCAGATATTTGATTGCAATTATTTGACTTGATGTATATGGTGCATTTTTTTTGTTAATTTTTATGTACTTAATTTATATGTTGGAGATGATGTGTATATTATTATGCCATGTAAGATATGTTCATTTAATGTGCTTGCAGATAGATGTGTATGTGATAGTAGTTATTTGACATGAGATTTATATTAATTTGAGGATGTTTGTAGTGATGATGTTAGATAACAATGTGCATGTTTTGTTAGATGTGTTCATGATGATGATGCCCTGTTATATTACTAGATTTGTGTGCTAGCTAATGACATTTATGTGTGCTAGAGGTGTATATAATTAGATGATGGTAATGAATTTGAATGTGTATTTTAGATGATGTTTATGATTTTTAGATGGTAATCATCATGATGTTTATTTTTATTAAATAATATATATTATAGATTATGTATTGGTGAACTTATATCAAACTTTTGTATGTGAAATTGCATGCAAAACGACTTACTTTAAAAAAATGCAAAGATAATTTTATAAATTACAAAGTTTAGTATGGTTGAAACTATGATTGTAAAATTACGATAAATAATTTTATATTTCTTAAATAGTTCATTGATATTCAATCTAACTTAATTAGTAAAATATTTCAATATTGACAAGGAAAAAATAATTAAAGGTAAAATAATTTAGTTAGTTCTTAATAAGACAAAAATGTGTATCTCATTCAATTTTTAATACAAAATATTATTAATAATAAATCATTCAAAAATACAATTTAACAAATTCAATATTGTTTTACAAAATTCAATCGATTGTTAAATTTAAAAAGCTTAAGTCACAATTTTTTATAATATGCAGCCTAGATTCATCTTAACTTTAGATCTACCAAGCACCAAGAGGGATCAAATCCCTTGAGATGCAAACATCTTTTAAAGTGAAAAGAGATTTGATCCCTCTAGGCGCTTGGTAGATTTGGAGTTAAGATGGATCTAAGCTAGTATAATATATGTAGTTGACATTGAAATATTTTATTTATAATTCATGTTCTTCACATTAAAATGTTAAAATATGCCCTCTCATAAATTTTTCATGTATGTATACATTTGATTATTTTTATTATTAATATTTTATATATCAAATCCATACTAAACATTGAAAATTTTACAAATAATCCTTCATACATTGAATTAGAAAGCAAATATTAATGGAATAACAATTCTCTCAATCTTTCTCACTAAAGTGAAAATATAAGAAATTTTTCAATTTAAATTACTTTACTTTTGTCTATATAAAGTATCTATAAAATTATGTTATTTAATATAGACATTGAAATATTTTACTTGTATATAAAATATTTTTTGTTTTAAATATCACATGTAAAATTATGGCCGAAATTATTTTCTTTTGTTATTACTATTTTTAATTTGTTAATTTAAATTATTATTTTACTATTTTTAAATGCAACGTTACATGGCAACATCTTTCCCATACTGACTTGTACAGTGCCTCTCAACGCAATTAATTTACATTTAATATAACTTAAAAATTTATATTTTGATGTTATTTTGGTTCTTTATTCGCTATTGTAGTGGTTTAAGTTTAACTTTTTAATAATAAATATGAGTTAAACAATATAAAAATGATTATATATTAGATTTAAACTTTTGACTAATAATATTTTTTATTATTTCTTAATGAACAACTCAAAAAATATTATTTTTTCCACATACTTATAACGAGATAGTCACTAAAAATTTCACTTTTCTCTTAATATTACATCATGTTCACAATGATTAAGGCATGTATATTTTAAATAATTTAGTTATAAATATATTTTTTAAAAACTAGAAATTTATTTCACATAATCTAAATAGGAAACAAAAATGCATCACCAAGTCTATTTGAAAGTCAAACAAACGACTCTTAATCACCATCACAAATTCACTATTTTGTTCTCTTCCTATATGAGAAGGGTTGCGACCTTGAATCCTTATTATCATAGATAATGTATGCAATTGGAAATACTTAGTTTTAAGTACTGTAAAAATGTTTCCACTACAAAAAAACGTGTAAAAATGTTTGTGAATCTTACCAATTATATTATAAAATGCCAACAAGATGAATAAAAGAAACAATATAATTATAGAAATAATGACAACAAAAACATACAACAATAGCATAAATGATGAAATAACACAAGTACATATCACTCTTCATTGTCATCACCACAATTATCTTCCTCGCTTGGCATGATAACATTGTTTTTCTCAAAAATATTTTGATCTAGGGGCATGTATCAATATGAACCACTAATTCCTATCCAACACATCTAGGTTTAAAAACATCTTGTAGCAGTGTTTTGAGAAAATATAAGGCTCCCTAGCTTCATGCCACATATTTCTAGAGTTAATAGATATCAGCCCACTATCACGATCTTCCTTTACATTATAATGATCAAAGGTATCCCACCACTTGCACCTAAAAATAACACATTGGAATGAAGAGAAGTCCACTTGGATGATCTCTTGTATCTTTCCAACGTAACCTAATATTCCCTACATTAGGTTTTGATCACGGTGGCTAACATGACTATCTTGTTCGAACTCAACTTCCACTCCACGATCTTGTGTCATGCATCCATCATCGACATCCTCCGTGCGAAAATGATGTCCATATGCCCACATAGATGGGAACAAATGCACCTATAAAAAAAGTGAAAAAATCACAGTGTCATGTGTCTAATAACCCAAACATGTGTGTGTGTGTGTGTGTGTTATAATTCAAAGATGCAGTATGAAATTAAAACTCATGTACAGAAAGAGAATATAATTACCAAGTTGTTGCACCCAATCCCTATGATTAGTACATCCTCTTCAGCACACGGGTAACGACCAAATGCACCGTATTTCTCTCTAGCTTAATAGCAACCCCACTTTTAGGGCATGTCATTCCCATATTTTCTTTTAAATGATCAAGATAAGGCACTCTTTTACCATTCAATCGTTTGAATTATTTCATGTCACTATCCCATTTTCTCCTCTTCTCTTTGTACAATGTGACCCAAGGTTGTGTCATTGCCATATTATAAAGAATGAATTTGTTGATGGCCGCAATTTCTGAATTTGCCTATATATATATATATATATATATATATATATATATATATATGAGATATCAAAATATGACATTAGTATGAAGTTCAATGTGAATAGTTATTTTGTAGTAATTTGGAAAATGGTAAGCTTGCACTTACTCTTTATCATGTGCCTCTTTCCATTCGTTTCGATAAGCTCCCCTTCTCTTTTGTCTTCATCCCTTTTGTCATCCCAAATCACCTCACCTGGTGTGTTATCGATCTACTTGATGTACTCACTGGCATAATAGAAAGATCATATGATATATACCCCTCTGCCATAAAGCCCTCGGGTTTTTCTCTTTTTTGAATAAAAACTTTCAATTTCTTCATGTGTCTCTCTAAGAAGAGCATCCAACGACAAGAAACAACCTCAACTAATTCAATCTCATCTACTAGGTGAATTAGAATATGAACCTACAAGTCCATGAAACTCGTCGCCAGTTCCTTCTCAAACATACAAACAATCTCACCTATCTCTTGACACCACCATGGAATGAGAGCCATATAAATCTCCATTGATGTGATCCAACTTACAAATGCAGATAATTTAGATGTGGAAAGTCGTAGGTCTTGGGAAAAGTCATGGTTCACACACCCACGCATGAGCAGAGGATAATGACACTGCACAGTAAATAGTGCATTATACAAAAATTAATTATAAAATATACCATAACATAAAAATTAAAAAATAATGATAAAATCATGTTTTTGACATACATACTCTTAGAAGTTTCAAATAGTCATGTGATTTCAACCCCAACAAACGGTCTTCCAAAGTGAAGCAGTGCAATAGTGAAGACCCATATAAAGAAGGCCCCCTCACACTCATTATAACTTCCTTTGCCAATGAAAGATCATATTTCTTTAAAATCCATGGGACAACACCTTCTTTGAAAGACCAAGAGGGACCAGCCTCTCCTCTAGTTTCTTATCTTGGCCAATGTTTCTTTTTAGTTTTTGAAGAAATAAGATCTCTCCTAATAGCCAATATGTCACTTTCTTTCGATGATATGTGCCTCTGTAAAGAAGATGAAACATTTTTAAATATATGCATGGGATCTAGTAAGTGGGAAATCTTAAGATGCTCCCAATATGGGAGCTCATAAAAGACAGATTTCCTCTTCATCCTGATGGAAAATTTCTCAACATAGGTGTCGAATAATTTTGGATCATCGAACATGGGTTGCCCATTTGAATCAAACATTTTTGTAAACTCCTTCTCCTTCTCTCTCTCATATGCTCTAAGCCATTCAATCGGTGTCATTATTGCGGGCCTTTGGGTTCTCTCTGGTTTACCATTGAAAGAGGATGGTTCTCTTTTGTAAGGGTGTTCTTCTGGGAGGAGTGCCCTAGAGTAGTCATACACTGGCTTTCGTAGGTGGTTAGACCACATAGCCTTCAGAGAAGGTCCAAAACGTTTACATCCATGATACCCTTTTGTTACAAGACTTCTGAAATTATTGTATACAGGTTGCCACGTTAGCGACCATGAAGATTTGAACAATTGCAGTAAATTAAATTAATATGTGAATCAATATTGTTACTAAATAAATCAATAAGAATGTAATATTTTATGAGAGAAAACTCCTAAGCCTAGATAATCATGTATGGTGTAAGCACATATGCCATACAACATAAAACTCACATTTGTTGTGATGGATCTTGATACATCGTACACATGTATCCCTTCCCATAATTCCTTCAATTCATCTACCAATGGTTGCAAGTAGATATCCATATTCTTCACTTTTTTCTACCATGGAATATGAGAGCCAACATAAGATGTTCATTCTTCAAAGACAACCATGGGGGGATATTTTCGGTGATTAATAATTCTTCGTAAATACAGTATTTGGTGTTTTAGGGGGAATATGGGTTAATTCCATCCATGGCTATGCTAAGTTGTAGACTTCTTTTTTTTTTCTGAAGCAAGAGACGATCCTACTATTTCATTAAACCAAAAATAAAGTTACAAAATATACAAAAAACCATCCAAGTTCATGGACTCAGGAAAAACAAAGGGCCTCATGTCATAGACAAGTTCCCCCCAGCAACAGTCATTAAAAAATTCTTAAATTACACCAAGAGTTGGACATAAAGATTCTCCTATCGCATGGAAAATGTCAGTAACTTCCTCACCCCACCACCCAAAATATCGACAACAGTTGCCACCATCCATACTTCTCACACCAAAGCAACCCAATAAGACACATGGAGAAAAAGATCTGGCCCCACAAAACAACATGGTTGTTTGAGACCGTAGATCCGATCGACTAGATCCAACGGTCCAGAGCAGTATCGCGTTGCCAATTTGGCCGAAGGTTAGTGCGCGATGGAAGGCGGTATTCATTACACCCCCCCTTCCACGTGTTGGAAGCCTAATGGGATCGCTTCCAAAACTCCAATACAAGTTACGCTTAGGAGCCAAGCGATCACCTGAAAACTTCTTTTTGCGCGGTTTTCCGTTCCGCAAGTGGATTGAGGGTAGATTGCCGCAACTGCAAAACTTGCCAACTTATACCAACAACTTGCACGATCAATCCCGACCGTCGAATCACTACGCATGATCCAATGACTAAGGATCAATTTGCACTGCCTAATCTCATTGTACATTAGTATGCGATGAGGATGGTTTTTTAGCCGACCCCACTGCCACGTGTAGTCCTCTAAATGGTATCGCTTCAAAATTGGCAATACCACTTCCTGCTTGTGAGGGTCACGATCGCTTGAGAACCATTCCCAACCCAAAATTCCACTCCCGGACAGAAAAACCCTAGTTTTACGGTTGCCGAGAGTCCCTGAACCAGGAAAGACGGAACACCCACCAACCAATCTTTCTTTGAAGAGCCACGGTCACTCGACAGAGTATCCACTGAATCAATTGGTTGTCGTCTCCATGGCCCTGCTCCAAAACACAGTCCTGTCTTCATCTTCTTGTCTGAAACCCTCAGAGAAAAGCCATCCGCTTTGCAGCCACTGAAGCTCAGAATGAGCTTGTTGCTCCGAACTTTATACCACCATAGCTCTCTGTTCACTATAAAACTAAAAAATTACATTCCTCCGTTCATATCACTTCTGGATTATTAGTACTACCCTCCATGGTCTTTCTTCTAAACATCAACCAATCTTCCTCAGCTTGATCATGGCATTTTGCCTTGAGACTCAGTTGGGTTAACTCTTGCCATTTTGTTGCAAATTTTTCCTATGTGCAATTCACTCCTTGATTGGCCAGTAGATCCACCATCTTATTGGTTGTTCTTCAAACATGTTTAAAAGTTATAGTACGGAGGCCTTGGAGGTGGTTGTGGATCCGTTGAAAGATTAGAATGAGCCTCCAATTCTTTGAGACCTTTTCTGGTGTCGTCCCCCAGCTAATTTTCTTGGCTGAGTTAATAATTAACTCAGAATCAGCTTCAACAATCACATTGTGTTGATTATCATGAAGCAAGAATTCTAAACAGTGTTCCATAGCTAGAATTTCTACCATATTGTTGGTGGCCTTTCCAAGATGACTGTGGAAAATAAACAAGATTTTCCCTTTTTCATCCCTTAAAAATCCGCCATGACCCGCTGTGCACAGGTTTCCCTTTGAGGCTCCGTCAATGTTGAACTTCAAAAAACCCTTGGGGGGAGGTTGCCAAAAATCAAGCTCAGATTCTTTGAAGAGATTCTTCTCGCTCAAGCTTTGAGGAATAAAACTTTGTAATCCTAGCTGGTAGAGTATCCTCCACTCAGAAGCCGAGGGAGGATTCTCAGGGACATTTCGGACAATAGAACCCACCATTTCTTGTAGTTATTTTATGATCTGATCATAAAGGAAAAGGGGTGTTTTTTTTTCTCCTTGAAAATCTTGTTATTCCTTTCTTTCCAAGTGTTCCAGATGATGAAGCCCGGTGTTAGAACCTAGGCAATATTAAGAACTTCGTTATTCGAAAAATTGCTTCTCCACTTGCTTAGGGTGTTGATGATGCTTCCATGGTCTTTGTCCGACTACTGGAATATGGAGGCAAAGGAATCCCATAGCTTGGACGAAAAGGAGCAGTTGTTGAGAAGATGCTCCATTGTTTCCTCTTACATTTCACAGAGTTGGCACCTGGAAGTCCCCAAGACACCTCTTTTCTTGATATTGTCCCATGTCAAAATCTTCCTATGTTGCACCAACCACGTGAAGAGTTTAATTTTCATCCAACCTTGTTGTCTCCAAAGTCTTTGCCATGCTTTCTCTGGAGCCTGTGAAGCCAAACCAAGGAGAATATTTTTAGCATCCTTGAGATTAAAGGTGCCCTCATTGTTGTTGCCCCATCTTAGCTGGTCATTCCCTTCTGAAACTAGAATTTTCCTGCGATCTAACTCTTGCATTAGTATTTCAGCTTTGTCTTTTAATGAGTTGTCATCTCTAAGATCTAATTTCCTCCACTTTCTTCACTTTCCTGCCACGTTGGATTGATCCCAGAAATCCTTAACTTTGATTAATCCGTTAGCATCTGTCTCTGCCTTAAGTTCCTTTAAATCTTCTTTCAAAAGAATGGGTTCTTGTTTCCATCTGTCCTCCCAAAACAGAGCTAAGTTTCCCTCTCTAATTTCCCAAAAGCCATTCTCTTGGACTAGACCTCTATTGTCCCAGGCCTTGTTCCATATGTGTGATCCTTTGATATTACCATCCACTCTTATATGATCCTCACTAGGCCATGAACTGGCATATTTTTCTTTCCAAATTGTAGCCCACTGAGCCTTTGGTTCTTTTAGCCAACGCCCCTATTACACTAAAATTTGTCACCATGACTAGTTGCAGTCAGTATGGGTCCATCAACTGTCATACTATCCTCCTTGGCAAGCCTCATACCTCTGCTCTCCATGTCAAACTTCAAGAAAGAGAGAAAGTCTTTAAAAATCTATTTTATCTCTGGGTACGCAGTTTCTCTCAACCTTACCTGCGTGTACGCATCCCAAGTTCATAATACCTGCGTACTTGTACGCTCTGTATGTAAAGGGGTGGGTGCGTACTCCTGTAAAGGTTAAAAGGCATGAGTTTCATCTTAAAAAAGTCACTTGTGGTCATTTCTAGAGCATTCTAGAAGCTTGTTTGACGTGTGTTGAGCGCCTCCACATGGTTCATGTATCCCTATGAAAGAGGAACTTATCCCATCAAGAGGGGAGCTACCCCATCCAAAGAGGGGCTTATCCCATTGATGGTGGACCTGATTAACTTCCTCTAGAACGCTATAAATACAGGCATTGGGCCAGAAGGAGGGAGGTTGAAAGCTGAATATTCCAAAGGGTAGATGCTGCTGGAATTAGGACTTCCTTGTAGAATCTTGTGAGGAGAGATTCCTATCCTTTCTTGTTTCATTTGGAAGTGGGTGAGCTTATCAAAGTAAAGGAAAAC
>APFE030221963.1:108170-160977 GCA_000404065.3 Pinus taeda
CTTGATTTCTTGTATGGTAAATGCATATTTAGAGAAGGATTGTTCTTAATTGTCTTGTTTGTCACTAGAAAGCCTTAATCTTCTAGGGAGGTTGGTTTTGTCCGCAAAATTGACTCTTTCCGCCTGACAGCCCCCATAATTTAGCCCCTAGAGCTTTGCTTAAAATTTCAGGATCATCCAATCCTAGACCTCCATGATTTCTAGGTTTGCAGATTTTTTCCCAGGCTACCAAGGCCCATTTTTTCTTTGCTTACCCCTTTCCCCAAAGAAAGTTTCTTTGTATGTTTCTGATAAGCTGCAAAACCCCTTTAGGAGCTAGGAGAGCAGACAGCATAAAAACTGGGATTGCTTGTAGAACAGCCTTTGTGAGCACTAATCTGTCAGCCAAGTTTAAGGACCTTATCGTCCATTTTCTGATTTTGTCTTGCAATTTATTGATAACCGGCTCCCAGATTCTTTTGTGTAGAGGCTTAGCAGTTAGTGGAATCCCCAAATATTTTGAGGGAAGAGAGTCCCTTTGAAAACCCAAAATTCTAGCAATGTTATTTTAAATGGCAATATTAGTATTGAAGAAAAAGATCTTGGATTTGGTGAGATTAACTTCCATGCCTGAAGCCTTGGCAAATTCATTTAGAATCTGTTTGAATGCATGAGCTTCTTTGACTGTGGGGATTCCTTGCAGCATTGTGTCATCCACAAACTATTGATGAGTCCAAGCCTGACCCCTGTCATAGAGTTGGAGACCTTTGATCTTCCCAACTTCTTTAGCATGATTGATATACCAACCCAGTCCTTCCATCATGAGGATGAAGAGAAAGGGAGAAAGAGGGTCCCCTGTCTGAGGCCTCTAGAGGGAAGAAAAGTTTCAGAGGGAGATCCATTGACCAAAATAGAGAAACTTGAGGAGGAAACCAGGGCCAAGATCCATCTTACCCAGTTGTGATCAAACCCAAAAGCTATGAGTATTTTCCTGATATAGTTCTAGCTTAGTTTATCATAGGCCTTAGCAATGTCCAATTGCATGATCATACCAGCTTTTTGATTGATAGTCATAGAATGAACCACCTCATGAGCTTGAATGATATTGTTAAGAATTTTCCTTCCTTCCACATAACCAGCTTGTTCCACCGAAATTAGGGAAGGGAGGAGAGGTTTGAGTCTATTGGCCACCACTTTTGATATTATTTTGTAAACCACATAAAGCTATAGGTCTAAACTTGTCAAGAGTCTGAGCAGCCTCCTGCTTGGTGGTAAGTGCAATGAAAGAAGTATTCAGAGATTTCAGGATAGTTTTATTCATCCTGGAATCTTCTACCAAATTTAAAAGATCATGTTTAATAGTACTCCAGCAGGCCTTGAAGAAATCAATGTTGAAACTGTATGGGCTCGGTGCTTTACTATTTTGCATCTCTTTGAGCACTTCGCTAACTCCATCCTCGGTCACTGGCTAGTTGAGGTTGAAATTGTCCTCACTGGACACCAGCATAGGAACGTATCTTGTGAAGTTTCTGATGGAATTCTCTCTGTCATAACAAGTTTCTTTGGCAATGCCCTGAAAGTGCTTGACTAGGGATTTTTCTATATCAGCATGAGAGTTGTGAAGAATGCCACTCTCATCCTTGATCACTGAGATTTTGTTGTGAACTCTATTCATCATTGTGGATCTATGGAAGAATCTAGTGTTTCTTTCTCCCTCTTTGAGCCATTGAACCCTCGATTTTTGCCTCCAAAATATTTCCTCTTGTTTGCATAATTCCTCCCATTCTTAATGGTATTTGGTGGCCTGCATATTTTTGGTTTCATCAAAGCCGTCTATGATAAGGACTTGGTTGAGTTCCTGCATTTTACCCTCTACTACTTTTTTAGCTACAAAAATGTTGCCATATTCATTCTTGTTCCATTCCTTGAGCCTAAGCTTGATGTGTTTTAGTCTTTTTTGAAGAAGGAACATTCTGGTGCCCTGAGCATTCAAATCTTCTAACCACCATTTGTCTATATTACTGTTGAAATCTTGATGAGAAAGCCATATGTTTTCAAATCGAAAAGGTCTATTCCTTGGAGTACCAATACTCTGCACCTCCAGAAGAATCGGCGAGTGGTCAGATCCTCCAAAGGGTAGGATTCTCGCTGAAATTTCCTTATTATTGAGCATAAGGTCTTCAGATATCATGAATCTGTCTAATTTTGAAGCCACCTGAGATTCTCCTCCTCTTTTGTTGTTCCAAGTAAACATTCCATTATTAGTTACAATGTCTACTAACTTCATAGTATATTTAAAAGATTGAAACTTCAAAGAGTCTTTACTTTGAACTCTAGTTCCACCTTTTCTCTCTGAAAGCGATTTAATCATGTTAAAATCCCCTCCCAGAATCCATGGCATGCCTGCATGTCTATCTCTGAGTTCCTCCAGAGAATCAAGAAATTTTAGTTTTCCTTCTAGTCTTTGGGGTCCATACACATTAGTGATTAGGTATGTTTCCTTGTCTCCGACAGGCTGGATGACCACAGAAAGATAATCTCGTGTTGCCTCAGCATCTAAAATTTCTATTTTCTTAGGATTCCAAAGGGTGAGAATACCTCTAGCTGTATTCTCCACTTTGACTTCCAAAAATTCATAACTATTGAGCCACTTTCTATGCATCTCTTTTAATTTATGAATGGAACATTTGGTTTCCTGGATGAAGATCACATTCGGAGCTATTTGTTTAATTATGTTACTAATCAGTCTCTATTTTCTTTTACTACCAAGGCCTCTAATATTCCAAGAAGTAAACTTCATTATTAAAGATTGGTAAAGGAGTAGTTGGTTAGGTCTTTCATCTTACCTGAGTCTACCATTAACTTTCCACATTCCATTAATAACTCGTTCTGCTTTTTCTTGCCTCTTTTTTTTCCTGGGTTTCTAGGTGCTAATCCAGGTATGGGTTTTGTCGTTTTTACCCCTTCATTGCTCTGCTTTGCCTCTATGGTCCTTTGTGTCATGCGGAAAGAGTTATTTTTGCGGACAAACCTAACCTCCCTAGGAGTCTAAGACTCTCTAGTGACAAACAAACCAAACAAGAGCAATCCTTCTCTAAACATACATTATTCTATGAGAAACCAAGTGTCGTTCGATCCTACCTCAAATCCAACGCTTGTCGTAGCAGTCCAGCCTTGCTGATCCAGATGAGCTCCTCCTTCACTTTAAGAACTGCATACACTAACAGTCAAACGATTACATAACACCTGAATATTTCATAAAACAAAGCATATTCATCATATAGACCAAGGAGTACATGAAATAATTCATTAACAACAAATCATTGAGAAGAATGGACTTATTTGTATTAAGGAAACAAAAAGGAACCATTACAACCTGAGCCTTGGTGTTGTGCAAGCTCCTCCCAGGGTCCAACAAGAGATTTCCTCTACTTTGACAAGCCCACCCACTCCCAATATGGCAACAAGAAAGGATAGTAATCTCTCCTCACAAATCAACAATGGAAGTCCTAATTCCAGCAGCATTTACCCTTTGGAATGTTCAACTTTCAACCTTCCCTCCTCTGGCCCAAAGCCTATATTTATAGTATTCTAGAGGAAGTTATTCAGTTCCAACATCATGGGATACTCCCTCTTTTGGATGGGGTAGCTCCTCTCTTGATGGGATAAGCTCCTCTATCATAGGGATGCATGAACCATCTGGAGGCGCTCAATACACGTCAAACACTCTTCTAGAAGGCTCTAGAAGTGACCACAAGTAACTTTTTAAAGATGAAACTCGTGCCTTTTGACCTTTACAGGGGTACGCACCCATCCTTTGACTTACAGAGCATACAAGTACGCAGGTACAGTGTGTTTGGAATGCGTACACGCAGGTAAGGTAGAGAGAACCTGCGTACCCAAAGATAAACATGATTTTAACTGACTTTCTCTCTTTTTGATGTTTGACATGAAGAGTAGAGGTATGAGGCTTGACAAGGAGGATAATATGACTATTGATGGAGCCATATTAATTGCAGATAGTCATGGTGACAAATTTCAGTGTAACACTTTGTTTTGGGTTTTCCATAGATATAGTTGCTGGACTTTAATGAACTCCTCTGGAGGTAAAGATTTTATCCCTCCTTTAGTTCCTTGAGACATAAAAACTTCCAGATCAAGATTCTCTTTCTCAAGAATTGCCTGAAGTTCTTGGTCCTCTGTTTCAATCTCACTTTGGGTCATCTCATGATCCATCTCTGTTTCTGCATCGCTCACTATCGTTTCTGCCTACGGAATTTTATCTGGTGTTTGTTCCTTGTCCTCTTCCTTCCCTTCTTCCATTAATTCCTCCCCCTTCATCTGGTCTGCTGTGTTATCTTCTTCTTCCACTTCTAAGACTTGGAACCTGTTTTGGCTGGTTTGTAGTCCTTCAGATTTCTGTGTCTTTGATCCCTTCTTGCTACCTTTTCCGTTGTTTGCCACTTTGTGAAAGCTTTCGGAGTCTTTCATAGTGTTAGCTTTACTCTTATTTTCTATTTTAGTGAGAGGGCAATCCCTGAATAGGTGCCCATGTTCATGACGTTTGTGACATATGAACGGAATATGTTCATAGTCTATGGTTTGAACCCATTCTTCATCATGAACTTCCAATATTATCTCATCTGGAAGAGCTCCCGAGAGGTCCATCTCCAAAAATATCCGAGCAAAGGAAGTATACTTTCCCCTCCTAGTGGCTTCAGAAGCTTTAAAAAACTGTCCTATCTTATTTCCTATGGTTGTTAAGGACTCTGTTTTCCAATAATCAAGCGGAAGAGAGTAGAGCCTTACCCAAACCGAGACTTAAGTAAAGGTCTCACGTTTGGGGACAAAATTCATGATCTAAGGGCTCTTATAGAGACCAGCAGCAGCAAAGAAGTAAGGCCCACCTTCAAAAACTCTATCCTTGTCTTCAATGTTTGCAAAAACCGCGGTAAAGAAACCCTTCGAACCCAAGTGTAAGTCAATGCTTCCTTTTAGTTTCCAGTGGTATCTTATCCACATTTGTAAGGCTTTTTCAGTGGGCCATAAACCCATGAATTTTCAAATGATTGCATAGGTTTGCATATGTTCCTTATGTTGCTGCAGAGCAGGCTCATTTAATGTGACTCTAGGAGTAACAGCAGCTTTGGGCTTACATGGGCCCATGAGTGCTTTGTTTTTTGTTCCCTGTTCCTTGTCTTCTTCCTCATTTTCTTTAATAATACTTTTCTCCTTGGATTCTTGTCCATCTTGTTCCTCTTCACTGTTCTTATTCCTTCCCTTTACAAGTCCTCTATTATCTTCCATAGGTTTTTTCCCCTACTGGTCACGGCATGCTTGAAGGAAGGAGTGGAGCTCCCTCCTTTGCGCCCCTCCATGGATCGTTGCCTCTGCAATAACTCTGTAACCTTAATTTTTTTATTTTTCGTCTTCCCGACCACCTGCACACAAAATTCGGATCTGCTGAGTCGTAGACTTCATACTTCATCTTTGAATTTTTTAGGCCATGTATCCTTTATATGTTTCATGGCTATTGAATCTATTGGGATTCACATAACTCTTGACTCACTTCTGTGTGAGGCTTGCCATCCCTGCAACATAGCTAATTCTTTGCAATGAAAGAGTCTTTGAATCCTTGGGATTGCAGGCATGTACCTCAATATCTTATGAGGAGGACCATGTGATTTACCTTCTTCTTTTTTTAATTACACTACCAGTCATGCCCACATTTCATAAATATATCTTTGTTCGCATATTATCCTCTATATAGAATACAATCGTTCAGACATGCATGATATGATATGTACTCAACACCCAACATTTTCAACAACTAATTTTCCTCTTCGTAACTACCTGATAAGATATCCTACAGTTGGTGGGGAATATAATTATACAATGTCAATATTTAACATTCATAAAATTGGCTACTTATAATTTTGATTATGTGACAAAATATAAGGAAATTAATCAATTATGCAGGCAATTATCTCAATATTACCGAGAAACATGCATTCGACATGCCAAATTTTCCTTTCACATTGTACAAAAACATCGTTGTCCCCAGCTGAGTAGACTTTGACTTGCCACATATTTCAGGCTTTCGAATCAATTATTAGTGATATGAGCATCATTCCCTAGCTCATCGTTCTGGAATGAATCCAACAACATTTCCTCCATGGAAGTTGTATCCTGTAAATAATCATCCATACCAACCTCCATTTGATTACCTTCATTCCTACTTGTGATGAAGAACTACTATTGTTGTAGTCATTACAAATTGGTGAATCTGGACGTAATGGGAATTGAATAGGTGGTTGATTCAACCATTATTTGTATGCTTCCCCTTTGATTATTTCTCTTAGTGCAGCCTTCTCTCGCATTTACATTGTAGTGGGGTGCTCCAGAAGATGGTAGGTGGGTCATTCATCAACACTAGAATCCTAATTTCAAAAAATATTGAACGACATCATTAATACAATATTAATGATATTAGTAAGCATGTCAATGCAATTGGTTTCTTGAAATTACATTATACCAAACAATTATTATCATCGTTGATTCAGGATTGCAATTAGAAGATGCCATTTTCCAATTGGTAGGGTGAAGAGGTTGTCCATTTTAATCTACCAACTGCTTGTGATATGTTACTCCTCATAAGAGCTTCCACCATTTTTAAAAATATGGAGTAATATTTTATGCATCTAAACTCGATTTTGAATTAGGTTCCTGCAAATTTGGATAAATTTTTATTCAAGTTGACATGGATTAAAAACAAATAAATTCAATTAGATAATTGAAATATAAATAACTGGATATGGAAAGGGAGAACTCCGTGAAGGACTTTGATCAGTGTTATGGAACGAGCAGGTATTTGGAGAATTGGTCATTTGATATTATTAAGATTTTGTCCCTATATTTGAGAAAAATCAGAAATAGAAATTTGTGTACATATCCAAAATTAATCTCGACAACCATATAACCACAATCTGAATTTCAATATGGTTTTCAAACGATTATTTCAAGAAGAAAGCGACTTTAAGTGGAAAATTCATACTATGAACAATTGTAATTCTTGTGGATGCATCCTAAAGGATAATTTGAGATTAATATGCCATTCTATGTGAAACTAAAATTTCATATAGTTGGTAAACCCAGTCAGCTCACTGATTAGAACAAATTGCACCAATGTGTTTAAAAAATTAACAACACTGGAGCATTCAAATAATACCTCCACTAGTTTCTCGCATTCGAAGAAAAAAATTATGTTATCATATCGGTACTCTTATACAAAAATGCACTGACGCATTTAAAAATAAATATCCCTGATACACGCTTGTTTCCCGACTTTAAAAAATAAAAACGAATTCAACCAATTCGATATGCTTATAACAATTAGAGCATCGATGTTTTTAAATAGAAATCACACGATTGCGTTAAAAAAATTAATGACATAGTTTCAGGATTTTGAAAAAAAAAAGTATCATGTTGGTGCGTTGAAAAATTTTGGTGCCCCGACATTGTCGGTGCACTTTTTATATAAACTCACTTATGCGCTTAACTATCGAACTCACCAATGTGCAGAGAATTTGATAAAGAAAACGTGATTTTTTTTTCTTTTTTAAAATTCAAAACTAGTGGAAATTAATTTTTCAGAATCAAATTTCATAAAGTCTTTTAAATAGTAAAAAGTTATCCACCATTTCATTATTTTACCCAAAATTTCAAGTGAGTGATTTGCAAGAGAGACATACTAGGAGCATTGTGCAACAACAGAATACTTTGGAGCAACAAAACTATTTAGAAAATCAAAAGCCGAAAGGTGTGGTGATTCGCTTAAAAACATGCATAGTAAAAATTTTAAATTTTGTTGTTTATTTTACTAATAAAACATTTTACAATTTCTATTAGGGTTTAATTAAAAGATAGATCATTTGCAAGAGAGACATACTTGAGAGCACTGTGGAGCTGAAAAATATTTTGGATCCGCCAAAAGATCAGAAGTTGAAAGGTATGGTGGATCACTCAAAAACATGAATAACAAAATTTTTAATTTTTAAATTTAAAATATTTTTACAATTTCTGTTAAATTTATTCACAATTTAGGAAAAAACAAAAACAAAAACAAAGAAGAAGAAGAAGATAATAATAATAATAAATAATAAATAAACCTTGTATAATAAAAATTTACTATAGAGTTTATTAGTAAATTTTCTTACGATCTGCTTTCCTATTTAAATTTAATTAAAATTCAAACAAAAAGCAAAAAAATTGAATACTTACCTTAAACCCTTGCTTCTTCCCGCAAAATTTTACCTTAGGGTTTAACTTCCTCTACCACTTTACAATTAGGGTTTTTTAATTAGGCATTTTAGAATTAATGGGTTTGTGTACTTACTATATATAGGGTGTTTGACATGTAAAGTAGGGCAATCAATTATTGAATTAGATCCAGACCCTATCGGCCCTCTCCCTTTTTTTTTAAAAACGATTTTATGTTCGGCAATGCACCCCCTGTAATGTAACGCACTGGTGCTTCCTGTGTAATCCAACACACCGATATATTATAACACTTTATATTAAGTCCAATATGCTAATCATTGCTCCTAATGTAATATAATGCATTGATGTAAATCTTCGAAATAGCACCGTTAAATCATTTCCGTGTGTTTATCCTTACAAATTGCACCATAATAATTCTAATTCAAAATTATTTTTAAAAAATAATTTTCCATGATGGTGTTGAACAAATAAATGTGTAACATGTTTAATGTTCTAAATGCACCGGTTACCATAGCTTTTTTTGCTGAAAATTATTTGATTTATTTGTAAAATATATTTAATGGATTTTATATTGAATGCTACAGTTTGTATATTGATTAGAAAAAATAATATAATAATAATAATAATAATAATAATAAATAAATAAATAAAAAATGTCTCAGAAGGTCTCAAGTAACAAAAATATTGATCGACACAATGATATTACATCAAAAAAAGCAAAGGATGCAAGTTCTTTGTAAATTCTTTACAAAATTGACGTGTTTGAACTATATGCAAATTTAACTAATATGTAATGGTTGGTGCGTATCATGCAGAGCCACAAAATGAACAAGGTCAACAAGATTATTTCTAATCTAAGTGCAGAAGAGCATAAAACCTTGATAGAAAAATTGGAGAATAATGAATCATTGAATGAAAAAATACTACCAATATGAGTTTTTTTTTTCTTTTTTGAATTTTTGAATTTTAATTAATAATATACTTAACAATATTAGATAACATGTTTCAAACAATCTATTAAATCATATATGTTTAATGTTCTATAAGGAGCAACAATGAAAGAAAAGATCAATGTCGTTCTAAGAAAAGAAAAATTATAGAACATGTAAATGATGATGAATTGGTCCTTAGTTCATCTGGAGTGGTGTTGGAGGTTAATGAAAGGGGGGACTTTTTTACAGAACTATGAGGTATCTAGTGGAACGAACGTATAGACGTACTTCCTACTTACAATACAAAAATCAATCCAATGATTCTAAGAACCAAATTATATCTAAACTACAGGAAGCGTTTCCAAAGCAATGGTCAATTAGACATGTCGGACTTGTAATAGCAAAAATATACAACAACAAAAAGGAATCATTCAAAATGTAATATTCCTAATTGTACTAGATGATTTTCTAGAATTATATGTATATATTACTACAAAGCGTTCATTTATTAATATCGATTTTGTTATATTTAGTTTTCATATATCATTTTAAAAATAGCTTATTACTTTTTTCACGAAGATTATGAAAATGCCAAATGATCAATGTGTTGATATGCGAAACATGCCAGTATGAATGTCCAAAACATTGTATGAGATGGTCAAAGAAATGGACATTGCATCACACGAGGAGCCATCTCAACAACAATGTGCTTCAAATGTATGTAATCGTGATTGATTTTGTACATATAAAAAAATAATTTAACATTAAATATTAATTTTCAAGTATTTCTTGCATAAAATAAAACAAGATGGAACCCATTCATCACATAAAATGGAACGACAATGAAGAAAATGGTTGATTTCAAAGCTTGTGAGTATAAATTGTTACTATTGCCTTATAAAAACTAAAGGTTTCATTTTTGTATATTTTAAGTTGTTTTACAACAACCATCCGTGAATGTCTTCAAATAGGTGCTAACATACAGAGAAGAGCCATCGTAAGAATTCATTAACATTGGGTTAAATAAGGGTTGTGAGTATATGTTGGCATACCAAAAATTAATTGTGGAATTTATAAGTTTCTATGTTGTTTTACTTCTCTGAGTTTATAATGAATAGAACAAAAAAATCATTTATATTAAATCTATGATTTATAATGAGGTTTAAAACATGCAGGAAACAAAGTGTGGAACTATGCCAGCAGAAGACTTGTTGTAACAAGGCATGAGACTTGGTTTTGAAACCATGTGCATAATTTATGAGTCACTTCTTATTATGGTACATTGTTATCGATTTACATTGATATATATTATTTATTTCAATTTTGATTATTCTCACCAATATCGATACACTCATTACACTTTATTTTTTATGTTTGTAGATGGAAATGCAAGATCAAGAAGACGAAAACAATTGATACAATCAACGAAACATTCTTCCAAATAACCCAAGTCATGGTAGTAGCTTGAGCACTGACAAAAATTCCAACAAAGAATGATGATCGATTTGAATATCAATGCAATATGTTGTATGTTTTGAAATAATTGTCTATGAAAATCGGACATTTTGTTTAATGTAATGGACATAGTGCCCCGATTGAAAGACAAGGAGTTACTAGTAACAATCCCCATTTTGTATGACAAAGAGCCTCTTATTGATATATAATAAAATAAATTTTAATTTATTCTATTGTGTTATATAATGTCACTGTGAAGTGTTACACCACTCATTAAATATATGGATGATTGAATATTATAATGAAGAGATGCAAAATATGATAATATAAGAAATTAATCCAAACATCATATACAGATAAAATAATCAAATTTTAATTTATATGAATATTTTCATAAGGTATATGTCGATTTTTCGATGAATAACGGATTTAAAAATTACAATAATTACATTATCATAGGTCGATATTTCCAAAAGAGAGAAAATCTCATTAAAAAAATTTGTGTCTTTAACATAAAAATGCATCGATGTGTTATGTTATATAAAATCATCATGATGGTATCTTTTTACATGTTTGGTGCCTTTAAAAAAAATGAGAGCATCGATACGTTTATCTCTTCAAGCACCGGACTTGTTTGAGATTAACACCCTGGTGCATTGTAATTATTAACGCACCAGTGCTTTCATAGAACTAATTCCCTAGTCCAACAAAATACTATTTCCATTCTAGTGCATTATGAAAATTAACAACACCAGCTTTTGTATAAATAATGCATAGGAGAATTTGTACAGACGATACGCATTGGCGCTACAAGTTCAAAAAAAACATCAGTACAAGATTTAGTTTTTGTGTGCCCTGGTGTTGTTCCTTAGAAGAATGCCCCGAGGCTTTTTTATCTCTTAGCACCAATGCAGTATATATTACGCATTGGTATGTAGCACAAAGATGCTACTTGTTCCATTAAGTGCACCGCAAAAAAAAAACATCCTAGAACCTTCGACCACCCATTTTTTTTCAATTATGATGAAGTTCTGTTAAGAACTCCATTAAAAAATATGCTATCCCAAATAGAGGTTTTAGAGAACATTTTTTGGACCATTTTTTCCAATTTTATAATTCTAAAAACCTTCGTTATAACCTCCACTAGAATGTATTTTCCTTGTAGTGGGATGTAAAATAACGAAAAATTGGATCATACAATGGTTTAAGGATTATGGAAAACTAGATCCCTCTAAATGAATCCAGCATGATGGATCTAAAATACTATTAGTTCATTCACGCAAGTAGTTCAATCTATTTTGAGCACATCTTTCAGATATAATAGAGGTTTTCGCTATACAATATTCTTAAAATAGGAGTCCTTAGTTAGCCACCTAAATAGCCAAATGACCATGTTGCTAGCCTTTGTGGATGAGGGCAAGTGAGAATTTCAATTTACAGTGAATATCTTGTGTTTCTATTCCCTTTTGTTGCATTTGACCAAACAATAGTTGCATCTTATTTTAGACAATGACAATGGCAATGATAGCTTAATCTTATTTTATACCTAAATAACCAACCATTGTACTAGTCAATAACCTCACTTTATTTTTATACCTAGAATGGGTGTAGATGATACCATTATCACTGAACCAGACAATGGCAACAACACCATCACCGTTGATGTTTTCTATATTATGAGTCATTTTGATCATCTTCCCAATAATGTGTTAGCTAGATCTTTTGTAACATATATCGTTTCTTCTTATTCTTGGTTTTCCATGGATTTTAAAGTGCAAGGACTTCACTTATCTGATTATTCTTATGGTTTTCAATGTTGTAAGAGCACAGAGTGGGTTCAAATTATTTCTTTGTGATTTTGGGCATGAGTTTTTATTTTTGTTTTTGTGGAATATGATATTTTGTTTTTCATTATTGTGGAGGAACTAAGTGATTAAACACATGAATTGTTCAACAACCAATCACTATATTTTTTAAAGGTAACATTAGCTTAATCTATTTTTTTAATGGTTCTTAATTATTGTGATGGTGTTATGCATTCGCTAATAGGAGGCATACATATTGATATGTTTTCACTACTCTAGGTAACATAGGGAATTGATGATTCATTATTTGAGAGAACTCTAGGTTGAGACTATGATTTTGAGATATGTGGAAGTTTATTTTGACTTAAGCACTACAACACTCCAAGTTGAGTTAATGTCATGTAATTGTTGCGTTACTTGATGTGTTGATATGATTTGTGCATGTGAAAAAGACAATGTGAATTGTTGCTAGTGTGTCGACATATGAACATTGCAATTTATCAAGGGAGTTTGATTTCAAATTTCTCATTTATTCCTACCTAATGATATGTAAATTTTCATGGATATTCCACAGGACAGTTTGTCACAACAAATATGATAATATTATATTTAAAATATGAAATTTTACACTATTGCAGTTTTATTAGATTTCTAGATTTATATATTTTACTGTGAATAATGCATTTATACAAATGAAAATTTTGGAGAAAATGTAGAATAGTTAAATAAAAGCTCACACACACATTAGACACAACGTTTTCTCTGGGAAACCCTTGCGGGAGAAATACCCAACTTGAAGATGAGGTTCCTTTGCTCTCTTTCTTTGTCTAGAAATATGGCTGCGAGTACAAAGAAGTATGAGTTTTGGCCTGTGGGATGCTACAGTGCACAAATCCTCTTTGTGCGTTCTACCTCCTATCCCTTTTGGTTATTTTTGTTCAACTATGGAACAATTGCACTCAAAAGAATGGATTCCCTTTTCCTCCTAGTGGCCCAGTTATTACACAACCTGATAGCCTACTAGTGGTTACGTTGGACTACCTCAACTCTTAACCAGAGTTACAACATAGACTCTTCTAGAGTCATTTACATCATAATCATGTGTCTAACCCCTTTTCTATGAATAATGGGGGCTGACATGGCATCCTCTCGAACCATGGTGGTGAAAACAAGAAGGTCAATTTCTAAGTGGCATAACTTTCACATACGCACTCTAATTGACACACTTATTGCGACGTTGGAAAGTTGTTACAGGTCTATTTGGGCACATCACTCCCGACATTTAGATCAGTATTTTTAGGGCTCATCAAAACCTAATTCATTTTTTGCATGCCCTAGAAATTCAACCCATTGAATGCTTCCTTCTATGAAAGTTTCTTAGCCTGAAGCCTTCCTGAAATGCCTCCTTGCGACAACAGCGTAGCCCATGCCTTGAGACAGTGCACTGTAGAGCAAGCAGGCCCATTGTGGCCTACACTGCAGTGCACTTAGGCCCTCTTTAGCCTACACTGGGCGAGATTGAGCGAAATTTGCATAGGTTTCTGGGAATATTCCTTCATTCTAGATGATTCTATAAGGTTCCCATCTTTTATATCCTCCTATGAGCTCAAAATTAGATAGGCTAAGGATCCATTAACCTCTTATCCTCTCATCCCTTGCTCCATGGAAACTAACTCGAAGTTTGGAAGGCCATTCAATACCCTCATTTATGACAAAACACCTCCAGTTCCTATAAATTGAGCACTCATCATAGTGATCAAGGGGCTAGAATCTAAAGATTGTAAGGAAATATTGTTGGTTTGAGATTTGAGTTCATATCAAGTAATGTTATGTTGTTGGATTGGTGTGCTTTTTGTGTGACAGGGGTTGGACTGAAGGTGGATGAGTGGCACAGGATCGCACTGTATTAGGTGAAATTGTTCCTTCTATATCAATATAGTTCTTTATTCCTTTTCTCATATTCTTGTCCATATCTATGATGATTATGTGTTTCATTGTCTTATATTCCATTGGTTTATAGTAGATAGATCATGTATGCTTTGATCGTTGTTGTTTCTGTTTCTATTGACACAGGTACCAATTGAGCGGATTCAGTTCAAGTGGGAGCGACAGGAGCAATTCAAAGGGGATTAAGGAAGCAAAATACTACAAGTAAGTTCCTTCATCTCATCTATCTACTATAGGAAAAGGTTAAACTACTTGCTTTTTGTTATTCTAAGTGTAGCTACCCACTTAGGGAAAATGTGTTTATCCGTAGATGCAAATTCCATATAACAAATTGGCAACTCCGCTAGGCAATGACTGTCATTCTTGGTGGCTTACCCTCATTATTATTATTTTAGTCTTTTTGAAGTGTTTTTAGTCAAAAATTGTGCTTGAATGTCTCTTGATTTGACTCTCTAGCACCAGTGCAGTGTTGGCCTTGACACAGTGCACTACAGAGCAGCCCCTGCCTCCCCCTCTAGCCTGCATTGGTTCCTCTTATGCTAAAAACGCACATTTAGCTTGATTTTTCCAAAGATGCTTCTGTTTTTGTTTGTTGAAAGATCAATGATTCTTGTGGTTCTGAAATCAAGTTGTATTTCTCCTCCTAGCCCTACTTTGGCTTTAATTGTTTAGTGTTTCTTAAATGATTTATTTATAATTATCAATTCATTGTCAAAGTTAGCTATAGTTGATTAATCTTTTCTGAAAAGGAAGTGTCGTAAAGTCTTCATTTCTTTCAAAAAGGAACTGTCGTAAAGCCTTTGTTTCTTACAAAAAGATTGAATGAGTGTATGTGCATTTAGTTTCCTTTTGTTCATCTAAACATTAAGGGAATTGAAAATAAAAACTTGCATTATGCAACTAGAGTTTTGTGTGTGCTTGTAGGAATAGTATAGGGAAATTGCATTAGATGTGCTCTTTTCTCTTTGATTAAACATTATGATTTCTCTATCCCTTGTATTTAAGGTTTTCATTGTTCAAATTAAATGAAAAGAATGTTTCTCACATAGTTGCATTCTAGGAATTTCAAAGACTTCACGCGGAGAACCTAAAATACAAACTCTTAATCCAGATCAACTTAAAAGTTATCTCAATTAACCTAATGGAGAATTGTCACCTAACGAATAACATTTAGAGGTTCTAGGCTAGAGACGTGTTCCGACGTCGTAAAACATAGCAGTTGTCGTTAATTTTCTGCGATACATTCTGAGTGTGATACCTCATTCCACGTATGTAAGTATATTGTAGCTCGTCCACGTACTTTCTTGTATATAAGGCAGTGTTATAGTATGAAAAGTATAAAGGAATGCTCACTTTGTCATTTCACATTAGACAGTGCTAACATGGATTGGGCCTCCATGTACTTTCAAGTATATATGGGAGGACTACATTAGGTTGCTATCCATCCATAGGTAACTGAGTCGGCCGCCTTGTACACTGTGATACACCAAACACAACATTCGGGGAGATTACCTACACGTATGTTAAGTCCTTGGTTTACTAAGGCAATATATTGTAGTTCACAGTTACTTGGTAATCCTTTTACCTAGATTATCCCTCTTTTCTTTGTTATGTTATTTTGATTAAAATAAAATTAATTGACCACGGATAACATCCTCCTAGTCACTCCATAGTTGATCTTAGGTTGAAACATATGGCAACAACTCCGGAGTCCACTGATCAAGGAATTCCTTTTGATGGGAATCCTAGTCCTTTTCCTCCTTTCGGTAATATTGGTGCTCCATATATGGCTACATCATCCCTTCCGGGATTCACCATTGGCTTGCCAGTATGGTTGTTTTCAACCTCCTTGGTTCAAAATGTCGTGATTTCTCCGCAATCGAGTACTCCTCCACCTGGACAAAATCAACCTCCAGATGATCCTAAAGTTGATCCTTTGCCTTCTTCGTCGATTGTTTCTTCCTCCCCTTTTTCCTCTTCGCTTGGTGAAAGTATTGACACTAGTAACCACGTGGATAAGAAGAAGAAGAAGAAGAAGAAAAATCATCAAGGGAGCAACGAAGCAACCATTGCTTCAAATGAAACTTCTGATGAGAAACCGTCTGATAAGCCTCACAAACTTCGATATCCTTGCAAACTTTGTACGAGAGACCATCTTCATCGAAATTGTTCTGGTATTCCTCATATCTTAGAAGAATGGTCTTCTCGTTCACATCATCCTGTGTCATCAACTTTTGGACATCATGCTGGTGACACACCATCAACTAGTGGTAGTAAAGTTCATGGAAAGAAGGGTAAAGTTAAGTTTCCCTATAGTTTATGTGAAGGGAATCGCCCCATTCACCTTTGTCCCTATCTAGATGAAGCCCAAAAAGTGTTGGGTAACTGTCATGCTTCTTCGCAGCGACTTCCATCTAGGTACAGGAGACTCTCCCTTAATCCTTCACTAGTTGATGAAGCGAATAACCAAAATCAACCGTCAGACAAATCTACTCTCTTTGAATGTGAATTCCGTGAATCTATACCTGACCAATCACAAGTCAAGGAAACAATTGACCTGATTTCAACTTCAGTTAATCATACTTTTCCTGTAGAGAGTGAATATGATAACACTCGGATTCTTTTTGTTTCTTTAGATTCCAATGAGCTTGGAGGAAACCCTCCTGTTCCATCAAGACAAGAGGAAAATCCTCCCATTCTCGTAACTCAAGGGGGTAATTTTCCCGTTCTTATGGTACCCCCTCCAAGTAGTCTAGTCACTTCCTTTAATTGGAATCGACTGGTAGGATGACTTCTTCCTTCTTATGTGCCTTTCCAGATCATAGTACAGGTTTATAAGATGATTGTATCTGGAACTATTACAAATTAAGGTGCATCTGTGAGTATACTTTCCTCCATTGCTTGGTAGGCGCTCGGTTCACCGCCGCTTGTGCCTATTACCTAGAATCTGTTGGCTTTTAATAGAGGAACCAGTCAACCATTAGGGATCCTTCCTCAGTTGCCTATTACTTTGGGAGGAAAAATTGTTTATCTCAATGTGATGGTAGTCCCATGCCCTTTAGATTACAATTTACTTCTTGGGTGTGACTATGTTTATGACATGGGAGCTATTGTTTCAACACTCTTTCGAGTGATGTGTTTCCCGCATGAAGGCAAACTTGTTACCGTTGACCAGCTTTCATTTCTCGGTCCAAATATACCTTCCAGTCAACCATTTTTCCTAAATGGTCCTTTTGTCCCAATGGTATCTTCCCCACCACGGGTCAATCATGTGACAACCCATTCCATGCCTACATCAACTGACGATCAATTCTGTGATGTTGTGCATTATGTACTGGGGGCATTGGAACCAGATCTCTCTAATGGATTCCTTACTACATATCCCTTCCAACACATTGTTCTCCCATCTGATGAAAACCTCTTGGAAGTCATGACCTCTTATGGGTCGTGATCAAGGAATCGTGAGCATAGTTCCTTGTCTTGTGTCAAGCTCGTTAAGAAATGAAACAAGGAATATGAGGATAGCTCTTGGTCTTGTGTCAACCTCATTAAAAAATGAAACAAAGGGTATGAGCATAGTTCCTTGTCTTGTTTCAAGCTCGTTAAAAAATGAAACAAGGAATATGAGGATAGTTCTTTTGTTGTGTCAACCTCATTAAAAAAAAATGAAACAGGTCCCAGAGCATAGTTCCTTGTCTTGTGTCAAGCTCATTAAAAAAGGAGATAAGGAATCTGAGCAGAGTTCCTTGTCTTGTGTCAAGCTCATTAAAAAGTGAAACAAGCTCCCCTGGAGCAAAGTTCCAATTCAAGTCTTCGATTATATCTCGTAAAATCCCAGTCGATTCTTTCACTTGATCTCGTAAATGAACCTTCATTCCATCCACCTGATAGCCATGAGTAGTCTACTTAGGTGAATGTAATGAAGCTTGGGGGGCATGCACTTAGAATCGAGTCATCATGCTGGGGGCATGCAAACCAATCTCAAGCATAATTTTTCGTTTCATTTCAAGCTTGTGTAAAAATGAAACTGAATCCAAGCATAGTTTTTCATTTCAAGCTTGTGTAAAAATGAAACTGAATCCAAGGATTGTTTTTCGTTTCAAGCTTGTGGAAACATGAAACTGAATCCAAGCATAGTTCCCTATGGTTAAAGTTTATGTAAAAATGAACCTATCTCCATTTTAACCCTCGTGATTGCCATTCTATCAGCCTCTTCCGTCATAGGAGCCTTGGTTTTTCTCCTTCCATTGTCATTATATGCTTAGCCGATCATACGCTTTCACTTAGTTTTTTTACCCTTTTTTGAGGAACAGTTGCAATGAGTGGTCGTATTAGCCAGTCTCTTCACAATTATCAATATGTTTTGAGAAGTTCCAACATCACCAGAGCCATTTGCTATCCTAGACACCACTTGTTCCTCTAACTGGAGTCCTCTTTAAGCTCTTTTTTAGACTCTCAAAATATGAAAAGATTGTCGAGCGCTTGTCCTTTTCAGCTCGTTGATGGATTGGAAACGACATTTACTCAGTATAAGTTAAACCATTTTCTAGACTGAGATATATTATTTACGAAAAAGGAATACGTTGATCGAACATCGTCAATAGGTTTTCTCTTGTATTATTTTATTCTTTTTTTGACTTGAGAGACAAACTTACGAAAAATAACGTGTGGAGTTTACTTTTTGTCCCTTTTCAGACTCTCTAAACATGAAAATGACTGAGTTCTCATTTTTGTTAAACTCGTTAAAACATCAAATAGCGACAAACTTATCCATCATGACAAGACCAAGTTTCACCTTCACTATGCTCCTTAAAACATCACATAGTGATGGATTCACCCAAAGGGTGGAATTATACTACAAGCATATGGCATCATCCTCAAGCTTATTAAAAAATAAAGAGGTATTGGTCAGCAATGGCTGGGGAAAATGGGAAAAGGGATAAATCACTTTATGGTAGCAAGTTTCTCTTGAACATGACACTTTCACTTCATCTCCATGACTATTTGGGTTGGGTTATCTACTTAATGGTTATCATATCTATGGTCTATCACACCATCCATCACTTTGATTTTGGGTTAATGCTGCCAATTCATTCAGTGTCAACGACATATTCAAGAGAAGTCACTCAGTAGAACTCATCCTTTGCAATACTCATAAACCTTCATTTTCATGACCGCCATTCCTGAACCTTGTGTTGTTAGTCACATTCCATCTCCAAAATCATTACACTCATTTCATGTCGTTGATGTCGTTGATGTGGGATACATCAAGGCCCTCCTATGACGAGTCGCTTCTTGTCGACATCAGCATATTATCCAAGAATTTGACTTACAAACACCCTTCCAGTACCTTGAGGCTTGCATACATCAATGGCAAGTTTCTCACTTCCGATGATAGGTTGACATCATTGGCCTTCGACCAAAAGACTTTGTATGGCGTTTGACATCAAAACATCTATTCACACCATGCAGAATGTACTGCAGTACCTTGAGAATCATTATCATTATTGGTGATCTCTCTCACGTCCGTTAACGGCTTACATCATTAGTTGGTAATTAGATGGTGTCTTCCCATGTTCAACTTTAGATAACATATTCACATGGTTAGACTCATACTTGAGCAAAGGATTGGACGACATAGAAGAACCCGGATCTAGTTTCATCCATCCTGGCTGCAATTTCAGGAGAGTACTAAATCATTTGTACGATGGCTTTACACTAATGATCATCCCATCATGGGTCTATTTCTGTAGGCGACTATGTACATGTAATGAAAACTTTATATGTTGAGTATAAGTATGCCTTCCCTCGGCAATTCATGAAAAATTCAAAATATCATGATGTTATGTATTGTAATCAATGCAAGTCACCATCTGCTTTAGTTCCTCTCCGCCACATCATAAAGCATATCACTCAACATTATCATTTTCAACTTCATGCTTTAAGGGGAAATTGTTACAGGTCTATTTGGGCACATCACTCCTGACATTCAGATCAGTACGTTTAGGGCTCATCAAACCCTAATTCAATTGTTGCATGCCCTAGACAAGTCAACTCATTGAATGCTTCCTTCTATGAAAGGCTCCTGGCTTGAAGCCTTCCTGAAATGCCTTCTTGGGACACCAATGTAGCCCAAGCCTTGAGACAATGCGTTGCAGAGCAGGCAGGCCCACTGTGACCTACACTGTAGTGCACTTAGGCCCTCTTTAGCTTGCGTTGTAGTGCACTTGGGCCCTCTTTAGCCTGCATTGTAGTGCACTTAGGCCCTCTTTAGCTTGTGCTGGGTGAGATTGAGCGAAATTTGCATAGGGTTCTGGGAATATTCCTTCATTCTAGATGATTCTAAAAGGTTCCCATCTCTTATCTCCCCCTATGAGCTTGAAATTGGATAGGCTAAGGATCCATTAACCTCCTATCCTCTCATCCCTTGTTCCATGGAAACTAACTCCAAGTTTGGAAGGCCATTCAATACCCTCATTTATGACAAAACCACCTCCATTTCCTATAAATTGAGCACTTATCGTAGTGATCAAGGGGCTAGAATCTGAAGATTGTAAGGAAATATTGTTGGTTTGATATTTGAGTTCATATCAAGTAATGTCATACTGCTAGATTGGTGTGCTTTTGGTGTGACGAGCGTTGGACTGAAGCTAGATGAGTGGCACAAGATCGAACTGTATTGGGTGAAATTGTTCCTTCTACATTAATAAAGTTCTTTATTCCTTTTCTCATATTCTTGTTAATATCTATGATGATTATGTGTTTCAAAGTCTTCGATTCCATTAGTTTATAGTAGATAGATCATGTATGCTTTGATCGTTGTTGTTTATGTTTCTGTTGACACAAGTACCAATTGAGCAGATTCAGTTCAAGTGGGAGCGACTGGAGCAATTCAAAGGGGATTAAGGAAGCGAAAGACTACAAGTAAGCTCCTTCATCTCATCTATCTACTATAGGAAAATGTTAAACTACTTTCTTTTTGTTGTTCTAAGTGTAGCTACCCACTTAGGGAAAATGTGTTTATCCATAGATGCAAATTCCATATAACAAAAGTTCTCTATGTGTAGAATAACATGAAAAGGTCGGCGCTAAAGCAGTATATTTTTACCCCAAAAAAACATTGTTTGATACCTCAAAGCGCTTTAGAAAGGTTTCAAACTTTGTTTTTCCAAAATGGGTCCTACCAGTAAAAATGGTCCTATGAGCTAATTCCTCCACTTTTTGTTGAAAATTTATGTAGCTATAGTCAATATTTTTCATTGGAAATTTTTGAATGAAAAAATTGTTTTTTTCCTCCTACATGTCAGCCTCATGAGTTCATCAAGTTGCCCCCATTAGGGCTAATGAGCCCACCTCACACCCATATATATATGACATCGATGGCACTCATTTGGAGCATCAATCACAACGCATATCAACATAATTAGTTCTTCAATTCTAAGGGAGTATCCACATGTGCGAAGATAAGAAGGAAGTTTATTTCTAGCTACGTTGACTTTTTTGGAAGTTGTCTCGACCAAGTTTGTTTGGATACATTGGTATATGATTTTAATATTTGTTTTGTTCTATTGGATGGTTGAAAAATATCAGTTTATTTATCTCTCTTAACTGAAGACTTCACTTATACATATTGGGGTGTTGACCTCATATATAGGCTATTGGTTTGACTGAAAAATTGATCATTTTGTTGACTATTTTATGGCCATCTCAGGGCCAAATTTTTTTCTTCTACATCATACATCTCAGGACAGAATTTCGGCCTCATTGCGCAAACTTCATTCATTGAAAAAAAATTTACCTCTTTCTCTCTCTATTCATTGATTTTGACTGGTGCTTTGGTGAGGTCAGATTTCGACTTATTAGAATATTCTTGATGCAATTTTGAAGGAAATAATGTCTCTCTATCAAAAAGAAAGAATTTTGGTTGGGTTTTCCCCCTGTGGGTTTTCCCTAGTTCTGACCCTAATTCTTGGTGTCTCTTGCTTATTATTTATTGTCTATTGTGATCTCTAATTACTACTCTTATTGTATAATTGAATGGTTGAAGTTTTTCATGTATATTTACTTGTTGACTAAAGTATAAAGAAGAAATTGATTGCATTAATAGAAGTAGTTATCAAACGTGAAAATGTATTTTAGTCCTAACTACACTTGAATTTCAACATGGTTTTAGAGCCTTGGTGAAGGAGAAAGAGTGGAAAGATCATGTATAATAGCACTTGAAGAGCATCTAAAAGGCACTTTAAAATTTTTAGGTTATGTCCTCTATTTTGACCAACAATCTTCATCGTGAATTCCTTCATGAAGACGGAAAGCAAGCTTGAAGGAGCTATTAACTACAGAGCATAAAAGGCTAGGTTTGAAATCATTCTTGAAAGGAACAAGGTTTTGGGAATCGTTATAGGTAAAGTTATTCAACCATCTGATCAAGTAGGAAAAGAGAAGTTTCATGAAGATGATATTTTGGCTATAAGTATCATATTCAATTATGGTAGGGATCATTTGATTCCCTATATTGTTGAACATAAGGTTGTTAAGACTATGTATGATTCTATTATTGGATTGTATACCATTAATAATATGAATTAATCCATCAATCTAAGAGGAAAATTTCGTAATATCAAGATGATAAAGAATGCCACTGTGGGATTATATTTTGTCAAGAGATCTCAAATTAGAGACCAACTAAAAGCCACTTATGAAGAAGTATTCGAGAAGGAATTGGTAGTTATCATCTTAGGTGGTCTTCCTAAATCTTGGGATTTATTTGCATTAGGTATTAGTGCAAGGGAAAATGCTCTAACTTTTGACAAGTTATGGGCAACATGTACTCAAGAAGA
Organism: Pinus taeda; assembly: GCA_000404065.3. Lineage (NCBI taxonomy): Eukaryota > Viridiplantae > Streptophyta > Pinopsida > Pinales > Pinaceae > Pinus > Pinus taeda. The sequence goes on from APFE030221963.1 coordinate 131,409, forward strand.
GTCAAGGTTCTTTTATATAGGAGACATTGAAGATCTAAGTGTAGAGGCATTCGTAGCTCATGCTAAGGGAAATAAGAAGAAACTAAAATTTGCCAAGTTTTAACGAAATATTGGAAAAAGACAAGGCCCTAGATCTACTTCAAAGAAGGATTCTACTTCACAAAGAATACCTCCTCCTGCCTCTCAAGATAGAAGAGATAAAAGAGATCTTTCAAACATTCAATGCTTTTGTTTTCAAGCTTATGGTCACTATCAGGATCAGTTTCCTCAAAAGAATCAAAGAGATGACTATGAAAGGAATGATGATTGTAAATGAAGAGGAAGACATCATGCATCTGTTGTTGATCTAAATTATTCGTCTTCAAAGAGGAGGCATAGGGGATATGATTTTGAATCTTAATACTCATTTATTTGTGCTCTTACAGGTTCAATTGAGAATCATGATGAAATTTGGCTTGTGGATAGTGGTGCTTCTAGGCACATGATTGGAAGTTGTGTTCATCTATTTGAATTTACTGAAAATAAGTTTACTCAAAATTTTGAGCTTGGGGGTAATGGAAAATATGAAGTCAAGGGAATTCATATGTCATTCATTCAATTAGAATCTATAGGTAATGTATATTTTAGCAATATTTTATATGTTCCTAGTTTGAAGTAAAAATTGTTGTCCATATCATCCCTTGAAGAAAAAGGATATGCAGTTGCTTTTGTTGATGGACAAGTCTTGGTATGGAAGAAAAATGCATCTATTGATACTAAAGTCATTGGGGTACAAATTGGAGGACTATATTATCTCCTTCGTCACTTAATCCAAGCTCTTCTACACAACACTACTGAACTTAGTCAGATTTGGCATCAAAGGTATGCTCATGTGCACTAAAAATATTTGGGAAAATTGAAATATTTCGTTAAAGGTGTACCTGAACTTACAGCAGGCCATGATGGAATATGCAAAGGATGTGCCCTTGGGAAAAATGTTAAAGGAAGATGCATTAGCAATGATAGTAGATCTAAAGGAATATTAGATATTGTGCATTTTGATGTTTTTGGTCCATGGCCTGATAAAACCTTGGGTGGATGCTTGTATTATGTATCTTTCATTGATGACTATTCTCATAAAACATGGATATATCCCTTGAAGACCAAGGATCAAGTATTTGAGAAGTTTCATGAGTTCAAATCTCATGCTGAAATTTTTACAAGAAGAAGAATTAAGGCTTTGAGGTCTAATAATGGTCGGGAGTATGTATCAAAACGAATTAATTGATTTCTGTAGGGATGTTTGAATTAAGAGGGAGTTGATAGTTTCCTACTACCCCAAACAAAATGGAACCATAGAGAGAAATAAAAGAACTATATTGGAAGTTGTCAAATCCATGCTTCATGATCAAGAATTGCCTATGTTTCTTTGGGGATAAGTTGCAATGACTATTGTCTACATTCAAAACAAGTGCCCACATCAAATTTTGGATTAGAATACTCCTAAAGAAATCTTTACAGGTGAGATGCCAATTGTTGAACATTTAAGAATCTTTGGTTGTCATGTTTTTGTTCATGTTCCCAAAGAGAAAATGACAAAGTTGGAACCATCCAAAAAGAAGGGAACTTTTGTTGGTTACCGTGAGAATTCAAAGGCCTTTAAGGTCTATATTCTAGGGCAAAAATTTATTGAGACTTTAAGGGATGTTATTTTTGTTGAGGATGTTGCATTTTGGAAGTCCAAGGGTTCACACTTGAACTCTAATGATGAAGTACAAGTAGCCCCAAAAAAAGTAGAATCAAGGTTCAAAGAACCTATGAATGAAGACCCACATGTAGAAGACATTAATCATGAACCTATTGAATCTACAAAAGCTCATGTAGCTATGACAAGAAAGAGACCATCCTGGTTAGAGAAAACATTGAAGGAAGTTGAAGGTCATGTTGTTGCTTGTGGAGCTTCCAAGGAGATTAAGAAGCCAAAGGAGTATTCTAGATATACAGCCTTGATGTGTAAGATCATTGAGTCTGAACCATCTTCCTATGAAGAAGTTGTTGAAGAACAAGTATGGAAAGAAGAAATTATTAAAGAATATCATTCCATATGGAAAAATGATGTTTGGGAGGTTGTGCCTAGACCCTAGGGAAAATTCATTATGTCTTCAAAATGGATCTACAAGATGAAACATGTTGTTGATGGAAGTGTTGAAAAATATAAGGCTAGATTCATGGCTCGTGGATTCTCCCAGAAAGAGGGGGAGGATTATGAAGACACCTTTGCTCCTATTTCCAGGTATGGATGTCAAAACAACTTTTCTGAATGAGGTCATTGAAGAATAAGTCAATATTGAACAACCTCAATGGTTCGAGCTCCATGATAGAGATACATGTCTTTGTAAGTTGTAGAAGGCCCTGTATCATCTGAAGTAGACTCCTCATGCATGGTACTCACACATTGATGGTTATTTGTTAAGTCTTGGCTTCAAGAAGAGCGATGTTGATCCAAATCTATATTTCAAGGTTTTTGAAGGTGAACCCATGATATTGTTATTATATTTCAATGATTTGTTTCTGGCGAGAACCGAAGTACTATTGTCCAGGTCAAGAGGGAGTTGGTTTCTGAATTTGAGATGAAGGATCTTAGCCTCATGCATTACTATTTGGGACTGGAAATTTGGAAAAAAATTGATGGGATCTTTGTAGGTCAAGGAAATTACATTGTTACTTTTCTTCAGATATTTGGCAAGATGGACTGCTAGTCCATGGACACTCTTATGGTGACATATTTGAAGAATATATGGGATAATGACTCTGAGTTGATTGATCCTACTATGTATTGCAAATTGATTTGCTCGTTGAATTATCTTCTGAACACTAGGCCTGATATTTGTTATGCAATGAATACATTGAGCCAATTTTTGGTTGAACCTCATTGTGTACACTATAATATAGCTAAACACATATTGAGATACTTGTGAGGTACCATTGAGTATGGTATAATGTATGCTTTCGATGGGGAATGGAAACTATATGGTTTCTTTGATGCTGATTTGGTTGGTAGCTCTAATGATAGAAAGAGAACCTATGGATATTGTTTTAGCCTGGGCTCAGTTATGGTTTCTTACTCTATCAGAAAACAAACCTCGATTGCTCTGATTACAGATGAAGTTGAATACATTGTTGCTAATGTTGCAAGTTGTGAAGCTATATGGTTTCAAAAATTGTTCTCTGATTTGTTTGATTAAATGTTAGAACCGAATATTATATATTTGATAATCAAAGTTGTGTGAAGTTATTTGAGAACCTGGTGTTCCATGAAAAATCAAAGCGTATTGAAATCAAATATCACTACATCCCCTGCACTTGTTGTAATCCTTCCTGGCTGAACACTCCATGCTTTTGATGCTCAAGGCCAATCTGGGGGAATTTCTATTGGCATTAACCCCAAGGAATTAAGGCTACTAAATGTTTGGGGTAGGGATGAAGTGTTGGTCACGAACCTATTTTTTGAAAATCTTGCGCTAGAACTCCGATTGGTGAATATCTATGGTCCATGTCATAACCGATTGGAATTTTGGGAGACAATGTTGAATTCATTGTTCATGCAAGTTGATATCATTGTATTGGGAGGTGATCTTAACTTTTCCATTGGTCTAGCAGAATCTTGGGGTTCACATGCACAATCTGACTCCATCTCAGACTTGAATAGCCCTTGCTGGAACAACACCACTTAATCGATATCCTGATGCCTCATCTCCAACCTACCTTGTGAAAGAGGAAAACTAGGGATGCCATGCTAGCTAGAAGGTTGGATAGATACCTTCTTAAAGAAGCTCTCCAGGACAAATTGACCCTATACATGCAATGGGTTGGTTCCAACAGTATTTCATATGACTCCCCAATATACTTAGAGATCTATGGCACTATGCTTAAGCCCATAGCCCCTTTCAAATTCCATTCGATATGGCTTCAGGATGAGACTTATATTGAGCTTGTCAGGGATACCTAGCTAGTTGAACAACCTTCCCTTGAACTATATGCTTCATCCTTCTTTACTAATAATCTCATGTGTCTCAAAAAGAAAAAGATTGAATGGGCTAAAGCCAAACGAATACAGGATGATAATACTCTTAGAACTATTGAAGAGGAACTAGCTAGGCTTGGTGGTCCCAGAAGTGGAGGTTTCTCAGCTATTGAATCAAAAGATTGGGTCATTAAGTTTGAAGCGGATAGACTTAGAAACCTTAAGGAATGAGAAGACACCTGGAGGCTCAAGAATAGAGCCACATGGTTACAAGTCGTAGATGACAACACCAAATTTTTCTAACAATACGTTAAGGGGCGTAAGGCCATCAATACCATTTGGTATCTTGAAAATTAAGAAGGAGTACCTGTTTCTTATTTCAATAAACTAGCTTCTTTAGGCATATCCCATTTCAATCAACTTTTCAAAGCACCAAAGCAAGCCACCCTGGCTAAAATCATTAAAATTTTTGGTTTATTCCCTGGTTTTGTTGATGAAGAAGCAGTTGAGGACCTGAACAAACCTGTGTCAATGGGGGAATTAGAAGTTGTGCTCAAATGGTTAAAAAATGATAAGAGTATGAGCCCAGATGGTTGGCCAGTTGAATTTTATCTAACTTTCTTTGAATTACTTGGACAAGATCTTTTTCGAGTGGTGGAAGGATCCAGGATGAATGACCGCATGTATGATGCCTTTAACTCTACTTTCATCGCCCTCATTCCCAAATGAGATATGCCTCGATACTTCAACGATTATAGACCCATATCCCTTTGCAATTGCATCTACAAGATTATTGCCAAAATCATTGCCAATTGTCGTAAGCCTATACTTTCTCATCACATATCACAGGAACAATTTGCTTTTCTAGATAATCAACAAATCCATGACGCAATTTGCATTGCATAGGAAGAGCTCCACTCCATGCATATAAAAAAAGATAAAGGGCACGATTCTCAAAATTGACTTATCAAAGGCTTTTGATAGAATCAATCGGTTATACATTCAGATTCTCCTAACTCATATGGGCTTTCCTATCTCTGTCATCAACTAGATCATGTGTTGTATTTCTACGGTGTCATACAATGTTCTCATCAATGGCTCTACAACAAATTTTTTCCATGCTGAGTGTGGGCTCAGGCAAGGATGCCCCTTATGGACCCTACTCTTCTTATTAGTAATGGAACGACTGAGTAGGCTACTGATTAGTGAAAAGAACAAAGGCAGATTTAAGGGCATCAAAATTATAGAAAATTGTGTACTATCTCATCTCATATTCGTCGACGAAGTTCTCATTTTCTTGAATGGGGATATTAGTGACTCTTCGATCTTCAATTCACTGCTCAATTATTTTGCAAAACCATTGGGATGTGCTACAATCATACAAAATGCACCTTGTCATCATTAGGGTGCTCTCAGCATGAACTGCAATTTTCCCTTCAGAGATTTCCTTTTACCACCCTAGCCTTTGAAGATGGCCTCAATTATCTTGTATTTCACCTCAAGCCCAACAAATACAAAATCATTGATTGGTCCTAGCTGGTGTCCAAAATTCAAATTAGATTGAACACTTGGAAACACAGATGGCTCTCAAGGGCAGGTTGTCTAGTTCTCATCAAATATGTCTTAGAAGCGATCCTACTATACTGGATGTCACTTTCTTGGATTCCCAAGGGCATTCTCTCCATAATACAACAAATCTACTGCAGATTTATTTGGAAAGGGTCAAAAGATGGCCACATATTTTCCTGGAGCAGATGGGATCTTATCGCACTGCCTAAGAAATGGGGTGGCTAGGGATTAAAAGACTTCCCAAGCTTTTCCAAATCACTTGCTGCTAAATTGGGTTGGAAAACTTTTACTGCCGACAATTTATGGACCAAGGTGGTTATCTAAAAATACATCAGTCCCCTTCACCCCATTGAATGAATCAGAAGAACAATTCAGAACAAGTTAATATTTCAACGATGTGGCATGCCATTATCAACTCTATAGAGCACATTAGGAATGGTTTAGTCTAAAGGATCGAATCGGGTAGTCAAGTTTGTATAGGGACGGATCCCTGGTCTGGATGCGGAAATGCACACATATTATCTCTAGATATCATCCAGTTCTTGGAAAAAACAGGAATCATTACAATTAATCATATTGTTGACCCAATAAATACCTCTATCTTCTCTCAAGCTTGGAAATCGACACTTGAACTCCACATTCATGTACTATGGCAACAAGAATGGTCAAACTACATAGGAGCGCTAATAGAATCACATGTAATAATACTATACAGATATGATGAACTTATTTGGGCCTTCTCTCAACATGGTATGTATACCTCGAAGGACGGATACCCTATCATTTATGCAGAACATCATCCTCCTGATGTGGTATGGCAGTGGCGCCCTCTCTAGAAATTAAAATGCCCTGCAAAGGCCAAGTTATTTATGTGGTGTATATTGTGCAATAAGGCACCCACAGGTGACAATCTACAGAAATGGTCTCTTCATGGCCCCTCCTGGTGTGCCCTTTGCAGAAATGCGGAAGAAAGTATTGATCATCTTTTTTTACATTGCTCCTCTACCATTAGACTCTGGCACAATATGATTAATCTACTGAATACCAATTTAACCTGGACTGGACAGACAATTACATCAATCTGGGAAGTGTGGTGGAATCAAACTATCCCCACTGAGATTTGGAATATCCCTCCTTTAATCTCTTGGGGTATCTAGATATGCAGGAATATGCTTATATTCCATGAGAAGAATCCCAACTGGAACATTATCTCTGCACGTATTTCCACTTTATATCATATGATACCTAAGGAGGAACCCAAGCAACCGCATAAATCTATCATAGCAGAGGCCATTGACAAATCTTATCCATGGGCATATTTTGATGGATTTGCACAAAATGATGGATGTGGAGGAGGTGAAATTTTATATCTACAAGTGTACCATTACTTCAAATTAAAAATTGGGCTTGGATGAGGCATTAACAACTTTGTTGAACTATCCAACCTCAAACACCTTCTCACTTTCTCACTTGAAAGAGGATCCAGACACCTTCAGATATTTGGAACTCTAAGCTTATCATCATTTGGTTCAGTCGGAAATATTTATGTCACATATGCACACTGCAGAACCTATTGGATGAAGTTTTATTATTAAAATCACAATTTGATATAATTTCATGTCATCATATTTACAAGGAGAGGAACCACCTTTCCAATCTACTTTCCAAGGAGGTAACGCTCCAACCATGCATCCATTGGATGATACAGGAACAGAATGGACATGATTTCTATAAGTACTTTCCCAGACCTTTTGATGATCACCACTCACAGCGGGATGATCAGACCTAATTATGGGATGGATATGGTTTATGATAGAACTTATTTTCTTATTTCAGACATATGTATTAGATTATCATTTTGTATATTTATCATGGGATAGGTTACAGTGACGTAACAAACTTTTTTACAGTATGTGGCTTGCCACCAGATTTTGATATATGCTTTTTGTAAAGCATCTACAACATGTAATTTTCAGACATATTAATGAAAGTTATGATTTTTCCTTGGGGAAAAAATATCATTACATCCAAAGTATTGTCCAAAGAGGAGTTGTGAGGCTCTAATATATTCCTATTGATGAGTAGGTTGTTGATGTATTGACAAAGCCATTGTCCCAAATGAAGTTTAGTTATTTTAGAGAATAACTTTGAGTTGTTGAGAACCCCTCTTTGAGATAGAGGGAGCACTAATTACATAGAATCATGTTATGGACCATATCCCATAGGTTTTGTCTCATGATAACTTGTGATCCAGGAGATGTATTGATTCCTCTTGTAGATTGTGTGTTGTGAGATCTTGTGGTCCGAGAGATGTATTGTTGATTCATGATCTTGTAGGTTGTGTGTCATGAGATGTTGTGATCCAGGAGATGTATTGATTCCTCATGTATCGTGCTATGGGAGATGTATTGATTCCTCCTATAGGTTATGTGCTATGAGACCTTATGGTCTGGGAGAAGTAAGGTTGATTCCTCCTGTAGGTCGTGTGTCATGAGACATTGTGGTCCAAGAGATGTTTCGTTCATTCCCCTTGGAGTTGTGTGTCATGAGACCTTGTGGTCCAGGAGATGTATTTTTATTCCTCCTATAGGGTGTGTGCCATGAGACCTTGTGGTTCAAGAGATTCATTGTTGGTTCCTCCCTTAGATTGTGTGATGTGAGACCTCATGGTTGGGGAGATGCTTTGAGATGGATGTTATGTATCTTTCCTTACTGCGAGTTTGAGAGAGAGAGACTTGGATTGTGATCTCTTAGATTGTGGGTTGTGAAACCTAGGAATTGTCCAGGAAGATTAATCTTGAGAGAGAATGACAAACTACCTCCCTAGCTAAGAGGGAGTGTTGAAACTTTATGTAGCTACCATCAGAATTTTTCATTGGAAAAATGAAAGAAAAAATTATTTTTGTCCTCCTATAATTCAACCTCATGAATTCATCAAGTCGGACCTATTAGGACTAATGATCCCACCTCACACTCATATATATATGACATCAATGGCACTCATTTGAAGTATCGATCGCAACACATCTCAAGATAATTCGTTCTGTAATTCTAAGAGAGTATCTGCACATGTGAAGTTTAGAAGGAAGGATGTTTGTAGGTGCGTTGAATTTTATACAAGTTACCTTGACCGAGTTTGTTGGATACATTGGCATCTGATTTCAATCTCTATTTTGATCTTTTGGAAGGCCGAAAAATCTCAAATGTTATTTATCTCCCTTATCTGAAGACTTCGTTTATACTTATTGGGATGTTGACCTCATATTTGGGTTGTTGGTTTGACCGAAAAGTTTTATTATTTTGTTGATTATTCTATGGTCGTCTCAAAGCCAAATTTCGGCCTTCTACATCATACATCTCAAGAAAAAATTTCGGCCTCAATGTGCAAACTTCATTCATTGAAAAAAAAGTTGACTTTTTCTCTCTCTATTGACTGATTTTGACTCGTACCTTGTTGAGGTCATATTTGGACTTGTTGGAATACTCTTGATGTAATTTTTATGGCCATAATATCTCTCTCATAAAGAAAGAAATTTGGTTGGGTTTTCCCCTTGTAGGTTTTTCCTTGGTTGTGAGCCTAATTCTTGGTGTCTCTTGATTATTGTTTACTGTCTATTATGATCTCTATTTATTGCTCTTATTGAAGAATTGAATGGTTCAAGTTTTTCATGTATAACCACTTATTGACTTAAGTATAAAGAAGGAATTTATTGCATCAATAGAAGTAGTTATCAATTGTGAAAAACTATTATAGTCCTAGCTACACTAGAATTAAACACTTTTTCCACTTTGAATGCATCGAGATGGATGACAAACAATATAATGATACAATCTAGATCGCACCTCCCCATTTTGGGAGGCTTTTGGTCCCCAAAATCTTCTACTAAATGAGGTGAGGAAATTTTTCCTCCGCCTTCTCTCTAGTGTACCATTTAGATTTGCCTGGAAAATGTCCTTTCAAGACAATCTGCCAAATATCATGTTGCCCCTGTCTTGTATTTATGGACCTTTTCTACAAAATGGTATATTTTATCAACTTTGCCTGAGCATCTGGTGCCAAAAACTCCAGAGAAGCTAGGACTTATTCCTCTTCCTAATATAGCATGGAAGGCTCATAAAGTTTCAAATTATCTACATTCACAACTAAGTAAATGTACATATATGGTGGTAAGTTGATTTGATAATAATTTTCACCCACCTTTTCCAGTATCTTAAAGGGACCATACCTCAAAGCCTTCATTTTCTTTCAAGCCCCGACAACCTCTCCTTGTTCAATTGTAGCCATACTCTATCTCCTGCCTAGAACAATTTCTCTGTTTTATGTTGATCATGCCCAGCCTTATATTTCTCCTGTGACTTCTGTAGTGTCTCTTGCACCTATATAAGGATATGTCTTATCTTCTCTATAAATTTTTCAGTTGTCAAAGTGCCTCCTGTAATATTTTCCCTCACTCCTCCTTGCTGCCATATGAAATACCCAAAAGTGAAGGTGGCAAATATCCAAAATAGATTTCAAATGGGGATTTTCCTATAGAAATGTGGATTGCTTTGTTGTAATAATGTTGTATATATACCAAATTTTCATCCAAGGTCTTCAGATGCTTGTGGTTGTATCCCCTCAGAAGCTACACCAAAGTCCTATGGACTACTTTTGTCTGCCCATATTTCTATGGATTGAATGTTGTATATTTCTTCGTCTTCATGTCCATCTTCTCCCACAATGTAGTCCATATTGCACTAAGAAATCTTGTATCCCTTTATGAAATGATGCTCCTTGGTATCCCAAAGTGAACCCAAACATGTCCAAAGAATAGATTGCCTGCTTCTTTCCCACTAATGGTATTTTTACAAGGCATCCGAGAACACACCTCTGGTTGAACCTATCAACTACCACGAACAGGTAATCATGTCCATTTTGGTAAACCTCCTACAAAATCCAGGGGAATGCTTTCTGAAGGACGAGTGGGTATAGGTAACGGATAATATAGACCTTGTGTCATGTTGCTAGGCTTGTTGGTACAACCAAACATGCATCCTTTTATGGACCTAGATACTCGCTCTTACTTCTTGGGCCAATACACATACATCTGCAAGTTTGCCACGGTATCCCCTACACCACAGTGCCCTACAACCTTGGAGGTGTGAGCCTCTCTAATCAGTTGTAATTTCTCACCATTAGGAACACATAGCTTATCCAACCTATAAAGTAACCCATCCTGGAGATGGTATTCAACGGTATTGTCACCATTGTGCACATGACTCCGACTCTACAGTTGTTGAAACACCTCTTTAATGTCCTCATCCTCTCAATATGCCTCTTTGTATGCATCATGGGTAAATGGGTCCATGTGCATAATAGTTCCCAAATTTTTTATCTTTAGTGTGGGTGGCCTTGAAAGCATTTCAACCAACTTATTGTGTTTCCCTTCTTATACATGATCACCAAATGAAACTATTGTAGAAACCCCATCCACTTGTTGGGTCCCTATAATACTAGTGATTACCCAAATACTATTGTAGTTATACCCCTTTTTAATATTGTTGTGCCCCTATTGCCCCCATATTGTTATTACTGAGCCCCATAGAATCCCTCTATTGTTATTTTTGTGGCTTTATATTATTATTGTTAGGGCGGCTAGATTATATGGTGACTCCTTAGACTCCTATATATAGAAAGGAGGTTTTGTCATTTGAATCATCCAAGAATTGTTCATTTATGTAATGTAAAGGAGGTTGCCCCCTCGAAGAGGCTGAATTATAAGGCGTTGATCTATCTTTTCTTGAGCTGGTTTCATAACAAGCAACTAAAACATATTTTATAAGGTATACACTACTTTCATGTGTTGAACCTGCGTGCATACATGCTTTCCTCAAGGTGAACCAGTGTACAGATCTGGAAATCAAATTTATGATGCATATGCAACTTTGATATGCAGAAACAGCATGTATACTCTGCTTTTCTAAAGTGAACCTGCGTACAGATCTGTAAATGATGATTTAAATATTACAACTATTCCAAACTTTAGTCATACCCAGATCATCATATTTATAGACTACAACATGCGGCAGTTATTCAGATACATGGTCAAACCACATAAAGAGAATTCACTTCAAGCCTTGAGATCCTGATACATCATTAGATCTTATCAAACACTAAGATTCATCCTTGGTTCAGATCAAGCACAACACCATAAGCCAATAACCTGCATATTAGATCTCACACTTCATCAGGTATTCGATACTTACACCCCTTGGTCTAATGATCTTCTCCTCCTTTTATAGTTTGTAGGCCCTTCTCAATACCATGGACCAAAACCACTTAGGACCAATACCTTGGACCAAATACCTAGGGTCAATACCTTAGACCAGATATCTTGGACCAATACTGTGGATCAAAATACCATGGACCAAAAACTTAGTTTTCCAAGGTATATGCACTTTTCCTTCTGTGAGAGTGCGTGTGTACGCTATACGCTCCTTTTGTTCTATTAACCTGCGTGTATATGCAGCTTGGTCAAGGTGAACATGTGTATACCCCTCTTTCTTCATTCTCTAATGACTGATTTGTAACTATTTGTTGTTTACCTACTATACTGTGATCTTTCATCTTAGTGAGTTGCTTTTTGAACTTCCTTGAAGCTGCCCTGTATTTCATCACATCTATAAATACTACTACCATGCATTCTGTCACATATGATATTTCTTTTGTAGATTCATCTAGTTACCATGTGCAAGTGAGTTGTTCTGCTACAAGTGGGTTGCCATCAAGTACAATACATACATCATAATGCCAACACTCTATGATTATCATCGAGCAAGCCTCATGGGTTTCTCAATTATGCTATGATCAAAGCTTCTCCTGTGATTATCAACCAACAAGCCTTATGGGTTTCTTAGTTGTGCTATCATCATAGTTATGCTCTGTGATTACTAGCCAACAAGCCTCACAGGTTTATCATCTATAATATCATAAGAGCTTCTCTACTCCTGTTGGCATTACGACACAGGTTTGGCACTATGACACAGGTGTTGTCCTTGATGGAAACTCACTCATATGACAGATCATAGTTTAGGCTCTCAGAATGAAGGAAAAAGAGATATACGCAGGTTCCACTCAACCAAGTTGCGTGTACACGTGGGATAATCGATCAAAAGACACGCATGCGTATGCACACACTTTCATGTAAGGAAAAGCACGTACATTTGGGAAAACTTGTTTTTAGTCCATGGTATTTAGTCCTTGGTATTTGGACCTATGGTTTTGGACCATGGTATCTTGTCCGAAGTGTTGAACCCAGGTATTGGGTCCCAAGTATTGGTTCTAAGTGGTTTTGGACCATGGTATTGTGTAAGGCCTAAGACTATAAAAGGGGAAGGAGATCATTAGGCAAACACACCAAAAAGATTGAATATCTTATGAAGAGCAAGATCTAGTATACTGGTCATTGGGTTATGGTGCGTAGCTAGATTTGAATCAAGGAGGAACCTCAGTGCTAGAAGAAGGATGAGTTCTATTGATGGGTCAAGATCTTAAGGATTGAATGGAAGTATCTTTGTGCGATTTTAATTTGTTATATTTGGCACATGACTTGATCTATAAATCTGATAATCTGGGTATAATTAATGTCTGAATAATTGAAAAAGGTAAATTATCTTTTATAGATCTGTACGCAGGTTCGGCATAGCAAAGGCGCGTATACACGCTGGTTCGGTAATTCAAAAATAGCATATATGCAGGTTTGCCTTAATACAACAACGTATGCACGCAAGTTCTACATATTGAAGTAGCATACATCTCATAAAATATGTTTTAGCTACTTCTGTTTATTGCTGTAGTGTTCTGGGTTCAGGATTGGTTACTGTTACTGTATTCTAGTTATAGCATTCAGAGAAGTGACTGTTTGATTCAGTTTTTGGTTGGTGGAAAGGAGATTGGTTGATGCAGAGATATTTGATATTCAATTGATGTTATTGATGGATCCAGTCTGAAAATTTATGAAACGTGGTCCTTGGAAGAAAAGAGAAGGTTGTAGTCTTCTGTAGGTTAGCACCTACGTAGTAGTACATCAGCCAGTACAAGATCTAAGGGGGTTGTAGCTCCCTTCCAGGAGAAGCTAGAAAACGAGAGAAGGTTGTAGCCTTCTACAGGTAGAAGCCTACGTACTGATATAAGACTGCACCAATACAAAAATATTGTAAAAGGAAGTTTCTTATTAAAAGAAGATAGAGACGAATTATAGTAGGTGGTTTTCACCCGCATTGGGTTTCCATCTTATATCTTGTGTTTATCTGTGTGATGATCTGTTCTATTTCACTGCACCTCTTTACTGTTCTTATGGTTAATGAAGTTTTGATGCATTGATTAAAGATCAACATTTAAAGGATTAACTGAATCATAAGTTTATTAGATATACGCTAGTTACTTTAGACATAGTTGCATGTATACATGGGTTCCCATAACTGAAGTAGCGTATATATATATATATATATATCTGAGTATGGAAATGAAAAAGCGTTTGATTTGATAATACTGATTCACCCCCCCTCTCAATGTTATTTCCAACAATTGGAATCAGAGCAAGTCCTTCAGAAGAAGCTTGATCGCTTGAAGGAAGATCTATCATCATGAGCAACTACGCAAAAGAGGCATCCATCAGGCCACCAATCTTTGATGGGAGCAACTTCATCTATTGGAAGGTAAGAACCACAACCTATCTTCAATCTCTTGGTACAGAAGTTTGGGATATCATGGAAGGAAGATACACATTTCCATCAGCAACTCCTACAGATACGACTGGTAAAAAGTAGTATGAAACAAATGTAAAGGTTGTCAATACTCTATTGGGGAGTCTATCTCTATTAGAATTCATCAAGGTTATGCAACTCAAAACTGCCAGAGAAATATGGGACAAGATCATTCTAAGCTATGAAGGAGATGATTACGTAAAACGTGCAAAACTACAATCTCTCAAAATTCAATATGAAACTCTTAGAATGCATAATGATGAAAGTGTGGTTAATTATTTCTTACGTATAGATGAAATTGTTAATCGCATGAAAGACTTGGTGAAGAGATAAAAGAAGTTACTTTAGTTGAAAAAGTTTTAAGATCTTTGTCTTCTAAGTTTGAATCAAAATTTTCGACCATAGAAGAAAAGCATAATCTTCAGAGTATCACCATGTCACAGCTGCACGAAATCCTAACTTCTTTCGAAATGAGAAAAGGGGGTCCATTAGATAGGAGAGAAGCTGCATTCAAAGCTTCAGGAAAAGGAGAATACAATGAGTCAGGGCATACGTCAGAAGGAGAGGAAGAATCAAACTTTGTCAAGAACCTTCAATAGGGTTCTGGAAGATTAAGAGGTAAGCTACCTTTCAAAAGATTTTCTTGTGCAAGACTCGGTCATTATGTAGCCAAATGTCCTCATAAAGATAAGCTTGATAAAGGTAAGGAACCAGTTAAATGGAACAGAAAACAGAACATAAGTAAGAAGAGTTATTATACACATGAAGACAACGATGGACTTTCAAATAATGATGAAGATGATCATGGTAATGATTATAGACTTTTGATGGCTTTTGAAGATAATGATTTCTTGGATGCTATAGATGAAGATGATCTCTATGAAGAAATTTCTAAACTTAAAATATGTTTAGAAGAAAAGAGTATGATCATAGATACTCTGACATTCCAACTTGCTAAAAGGGAAAAACACAATGAAAAGTTAGAATGTGAAATTGTTGGACTTAGAAAAGATATTGAGAAAACAAAAGCTCTTAAATCCTTTTACTCGAAAGATTGAGAGTGAGGATTGCAAGAAGAGCTGTGGATCCATAAGCAACTCTCTTGTATCATCATTCTTAAAAGTCCTGATGATGGATCCCACTTGGGATTTGAAACGTTGGCATAAAAATCTTCATACTGTGGGTTCTCCGGTTACTAATTCAACAGATACAAACCATAGATCTCTAAAATCCAGAATTGTGTCCCTACATGGAGGGGATGTTTGGAGTGAAATCCTTTTACTCGAAAGATTGAGATTGAGGATTGCAAGAAGAGCTACGGATCCATAAGCAGCTCTCTTGTATCATCATTCTTAAAAGTCCTAATGATGGATCCCACTTGGGATTTGAAACGTTGGCATAAAAATCTTCATACTGTGGGTTCTCCGGTTACTAATTCAACAGATACAAACCACAAATCTCTAAAATACAGAATTGTGTCCCTACACGGAGGGGATGTTTGGAGTGAAATCCTTTTACTCAAAAGATTGAGAGTGAGGATTGCAAGAAGAGCTGCGGATCCATAAGCAGCTCTCTTGTATCATCATTCTTAAAAGTCCCGATGATGGATCCCACTTGGGATTTGAAACGTTGGCATAAAAATCTTCATACTGTGGGTTCTCTGGTTACTAATTCAACAAAAGCTCTTAATCTTAGATTTTCTAAAGGATCTGAAACTTTAGATGAGATTATCAAAGTGTAGCGTTCTCCTCTAATCAAGACAGGTCTTGGATATACTGAAGAATCATCTCAAGCACAGAAGCCATCCACCTCCAAACATTATCTTGATGCAACAAGAAGAAGTGAACAGGTTGAAAATCGTCAGCAGAGGCATAAAGCAGATCACCAAGTAAATCACGGTCAATCTACTTCAAGGTTGAACAGAAGCTACAACCAACCACAGGTAAATCATTCTCAATTTGCCTCAAGAATGAATGTCAATGGAAACCAGAATCACCTGGTTAGTAGATTTGATAATCACAGGAATTTCTTTAATGGCCAATGTTTTTCATGTCATAAATTTGGACACAAAGCTGCTCAATGTGTTGCCTACAAGACCATCATGATTCGAGAAGCACAAAATCAAAGGAGTGTGACTGGGATCATGAAGAGGACCTACAATAAATTTTCTACTCTTGAAAATGAAATAGAAAGCTCTATTTGTAACAACTTTGGTCATGAAGATTCTGAATGCAGGAGTAAGTTTTGGAAAACATCTCAGAAGGAGCAAGCTCCATTGTGTCCCAAAACATGGAGAAAGAAAGAACGGCAACCAGAAAGATGTGGTATAGCCTTATTTGTGGAAGGACAGGAAAATCAGTGGTACGTCAATAGTGGATGCTCGAAACATATGACAGGTGATAAAGAAAAACTTCAGTCATATAGTGCCTTAGAAAAGGAAAGGAAGGTCTCATACGGAAATGACACCCCTGCACTCATAAAAGGTAAAGGTTCTGTTCTTTTGAAAGAAAAAGTCAAAGTTGGAAATGTTATGTATGTTGATGGCTTAAAGCATAATCTATTGTGTTAGCCAGATCTGTGATCAAGGAAATGAGGTAATATTTCGATCAAATGGATGTATTATTCATGAGCTTGATACAGGAGAAACAATGATCAAAGGCATAAGAACTCCAAATAATTTATACATACTCAAGGGAGGAAAACAATAATGCTATCTAAGCAAGAATGATGAACACTGGCTATGGCACAGAAGGTTGGGGCATCTAAGCTTCCCTCAGATAAGTAAAGCATGCAAATATCAAGGGGTTCATGATCTCCCTAACATCAGAATTCTAGACAATACAATATGCAAATCATGTCAGTTTGGTAAGCAAACCAGAACTAATTTTCCTGAGAAGGAAGGATCAACTAGTAAGCCACTAGAACTTGTCCATACTGATTTATGTGGTCCATTAAGGAAAAGTCACCTCGAGGAGAAGAATACTTTATATCGTTCGTTGACAACTTTTCAAGGATGTGTTGGATAGGACTTCTGAAGTATAAAGACGAAGTTTTCTAAAAGTTCAAAGCTTTCAAATCCTTGGTTGAATATGAATCAGATCGGAAAATCAAATGCCTCAGGTCTGATCGAGGAGGGGAATTTACCTCGGATGCGTTTTTCGACTTTTGTGAAGAACATGGAATAATAAGGGAATTCTCTATTGCAAGGACTCCTCAGCAAAATGGAGTAGTGGAAAGGATGAACAGAATGGTTCAACAAATGGCTCGTGCTATGCTTGATGAGTTTGGAACTCCTACAACCTTCTGGGGTCAAGCTGCATTTGCTGCTTTTACTATTCTCAACAAAACAAATGTTTGGGTAAATAGCACTCAAACTCCTCATGAACTTTGGTATGGTAAGACTCCTATAGTAAAATACTTCAAAGTTTTAGGAAGCAAATGCTACATCAAAAGGACTGATGAAAATATTGGAAACTTTGAACCTAGAGCAGATGAAGGCATTCTCCTTGGTTACTCTTCTTGAAGTAAAGGATATAAGTGTTACAATAAAATACTTGGAAAAATTGTTGAAAGTATTGACGTGGTGGTTGATGAAGCAGGCGACAATCTAAAGCAGATAAAAACCGAAGATTTTGAAGAGGACTATCCTTTAACTTCAAATCATGTTGGGTTATGTTATATTTTTTCCACATAGTTAACAGGGGGTTTGAGGGGTACCTGTAACACCACTTTATGGGGTCCGGGGCAGTGCCCCGGAAAATTTTGGTTTTGGACCCTATGTTAGGTTGGGCGGACCCACCTATGGTTTTGTGCATGATTTTCGCACATGTTTTTTGGACACGATGGTTTTCGGTCCATGGTATTGGATGCTTCGGCATGTATAAATATGTATTTTAACATTGAAGGGAACATAATGAAAAATCCAGCTGGTAGTCCCGGTCTTGGGATCCAGGGGAAAATCTCTGTGTGTATGTGTTTCTATGTGTTATGCTCTCGCATTGTTTACTTTTCTATGATTTAGAATTCGTATGTAGGTAATTTATGTACGGGGTTAAAACCTACATTTGGTCACCTTCACACTGACACCTAAAACTGTCTCATTAGCAACCGGCATACCGAATTTTGGAGAACAGTGGCACAAGAAACAAAAGGTTGATCGATAGCACTATGAGCCTTACATTAAGGCCAGTTTCTTGAGGCAGCTCCAAAGAGTCTTTCCATTTCGCTATTTGAAAGATGGATATGCTCCACTCATGAAGTTGATCATGAAGTACTTCAGCTGTGAGGGGAGGTTCTCTTGTTTATATGCCTATCACATCAGGTTGCTCATGCACTTTACCAGGGTACGGATGATGAACATCCCATTTTTCATTTGCAGGAACATAGAGAGGATGAACACCTTCATGCAGCACAAGACCCCTCAGCAGCAACTTAGTAGTGTTTATGACTTTGCTCTTAATAAGATTTTGGTGGATCATTAGCTGGGATTACAGGGCATTACATGGGATGACTTCATCTCCCATGACCTCTTCAGCACTTCACAGGTATTATCAGAGGTTGAACATGAGATAGGTGGTCCTTATCATCAGTATGAGCACCATGAGACCACTACTATGCCAGTATTCATCACCTATCAGAGAGGCAATAGACATTTGTTTGTAGCAGCAAAGCGAGTGTTATCTCCACTCGGGGTGGAAGGGGCCTCGCTTCCGACATCGGCAACACAGGTACAAGACAAGGGAAAGAGGCCCATGCATGACGAGGGGCCATCAGGTGAACAAGAGGCTGACTTCATCCTCATTCATGATGATGATGCAGATGTGGAGAGTGCCAAACTTAGGAGGACCATCCAAGAGAAGAAAACAGAGATCCAAGACTTGTCACTCAATTTGGAGAGGGCCAAGTGGATTATCAAGTATTTGGAGTAGAGGAACAAACAGCTTGAGGACCAGCAAGAGATCATGGAGCTGCAACACATTCGTGAGAATCGCCAAGCTGCCCAACATAGGAGAATTGAGCTCACTCCCTTAGAGCGAGAGATTAACAATGACCCAGAGTCTTAGCTCGACCGTATTAACATCTACCTTGAGAGACTGCTAGAGAAGGCTGATAAGGACAAAACCATATTGAGGCAGATGGTTTATCACTATAGGGCACGGAACATGAGTTCAAAGGCTAAGATAAGGAGTTTGAAGGCGAAATTGAGCAAAGCGACAAAGAGGCAAAAAGAGAAATATCGGCTTTGAATCTTGGCTGAAGGCTCTATGGCCTAGCATAGCACCTCATAGAGGATCTCCAGCCCAAATTTCAAAAAATTTGGGGCAATTTTGGTCACATGACAAATTTTTGGGCACAACACAAGGTTTTTCTCCCTGTGCGTCGCGCCACTGGCGCGACGCTTAGGATTGGGAGCTCCAAATCAAAAATGGCTTGCATTTTTGGATTTAGCATGCAAAATCATGCCTTCTGGTGCATGGACAAGAAATTTGGGCATGATTTGAGTCCCCAGGAGGTCAAAAACACTCAAAACATTACCTCTCTGCCCCTATTTTAACACACAGGAAGCAGTCTTGGGAGAATAAAGTTTTGGAGGGGCAAATGAGCACCAAATTCAAAAATTCCACTTGGGTTGGAAAGTAGACAGGCTAGGCTATCCAACAAGCACACTTGGGTACAATTTGGACTCCATCAGGTACCTAAAAATTGCCTCCAAACTGGCGCGGCGCATATAGATTTGGGCGCGGCGCATATAGACAAAAAGGCCAAAATCACCTCCGCTTCGCGACATTTCGATTCGCGACTTTCTCCAAGTGGGCCTGCTCATTTACACTACACTTTTTTTGGCAACCAAGGCAAAGTTTAAAGAGTTTGGCTTCTATCCAAGTGGCAAAGGAAGGCGAGCAGTCACCCAAGCCATTTGTCATTTTTGTAACGCTGCTCCTGTAACTAATGGTTGGCTTTCCATTTCCACTTTGTAATCGTTTGAGAAACTCCCCAACTCTTTATCGTTCTATTTCCCAATGGCATAATCTATTTATTATATGCAAACCATTTGCAAATTGTTCGTTGGTTGTAATTTCTGGGAGACTGTGGGAGAAAAACTCAGTTCTTCATTGTATATTTTGACAGAGGATTAATGAAAGGCAGTGGCTCTATTTCATGAGATTCTTGTGGTGTGTGTAGAAAATGTGTTCTCTTTATGTTTAACATGTATTTCATTATGTTTCACAGTTCATTCATATTCATTTCTAGTGAAATTTTCTAAGTAAGATAAAGTAGAATTCATGCTTAATTCTCTGCCTGTGGGAAATTTTCACGTTATGTGTTCTTCTTCTGTTGAAAAGGATTCATGTGTTTATGCCCTTTTCAACCTCCTAAACAATCTTTCCATTCCACATTATTCCAAACTTAATTGCTATACTTTCCACCTGTATTGCCTCACGAAGTAATTTGTGCCTTTGTGTTAAATTCTCTGCTCATTGTTGTTCGTTGGTCACATACATCCCAAAAACTCGGTCATTTATAAAAAATTGCTTCTTGTATCTATATTTATTTACTAGCCTAAAATCAATATTTCACTGTAAGTCATCTCAGACCATTATTGTTTATTTATTCACTGAGCGTGACACAGAAAGATCCCTCTCCTGTTCTGGTAGGGCTAGCTACTAAACTGAGCGTGGTTTGTGGTTACCTTGAATTTTGCCTTCCTTCAGCCTAAGGAAAATTTAGGTGCTAACATAGTGGCGACTCCACTGGGGAATGAAATTACTCCCCTTACTTCTTCATAATTGTAAGCTTCCGGATGATAAGTTTAGGATTTGATAGGCTGAGTGAGTTGGTTGTGCCCTTTGATTTTTCTTAATAGCACGCTCGCTTCTAGAAGATATACCAGAGCTAATCCAGATCTAGATCCTCCGCACATCTACGAAAATCCCAATCTGATTCCAAGAATTCGTCGTCAAGAGAGATCTATATCTCCCGTGTTCAAATCCCATTCATGCCCTGACATTTTTGAGTATCTTGAAGAATTATATTTTGATGAGCAGTTTGAAATATCATTGTTCAAGACCAAATCCAAAAGGGCGGTCGACTCTACTGTCCACAATCCACAGTTTCTTATAGACTTGGAAACGGAAAGGGCTAACCAGTCAATTGATGATTACATCGTAGCACAGCTTCAAACTCCAATTGCTAGCCCCCTACAAATTGCGCACACTCCTCCAACACCTCCAAGGCCAAACCCAACAAGAGTGATGGTTGCTCGTTTTGCACCTCTTGTTCTGCCTCAAATTTTAGATGATATGCCCGCAGATTATCAATGCAAAATCCCGTTTTTTGATGGCACTCCTAACAGCATTACTGCTCAGCAACATGTGGACAGAATGGCAGATTTCAATGAACTTCACGAGATCGATGTAGAGAATGTGGCAATGAGACTCTTTGTACAGACATTTGCAGGTGAAGTGAGGAAATGGTTTAGAGGTTTTCCGGCTGCACGTATCGCTACCTTGGCCGACCTACAAAGACAATTTTTAAAATGCTAGGAAGTGAAAAAGAATCCTCTTCAAATTCTGGCTGAATATGAGCAAATCAAATGAAACACTGGTGAGTCGGTTCAAGACTAATGCATTAGATTCAATTCTATTTATAATGAAATTCCTAATCATCTAAGGCCACCTGTGGGGCTAGCCATGGTGAAGTTCCTAGATGGTTTTGATGTGACATGGCTTATTAATTAAGAGAAAGAGAACCAGCCACAATGGAAGACATGCAGAAGATCACGGTCAGAGTTGAAGCAAATCTGCTGACCAAGAGGGCTAGAGCAAAGGCAGAGAAGAAGGTCACCGTAAAAGAAGAATCTTCCTCGGTAGATCAATTACTACAGAAGGTAGAGCAGATACTTGAAAGGGTGAAACTTGACAAACCTGAGTCACAAGTTAGAAATCCTGACTTCCGTGGCCAGCAACAGCCACAAGATATAATAAGGGAGAGAGATCAGCGAGCCTAAGCGTAGACAACACAACAACTAGTACAACCACCTTTGCAGCAAAATTTTGTGCATGGACCAGAGTCAGATGAGGACGAGAATATAATAGGTGAAGAAAACCACCTCTTTACTCCTGATGATTTGCCTATTTATATTACCGAGGATGAAGAGTATGCAGAAAGCTCAGCTGTACACAAAGATGCGGATTTCATTGTAGCCAATGACACCGTTATGGAGGAAGAGTTAGATGAGTACTAAAGAGGCTATATGAATGCTCTGTCCCCCCAGCAGCAGTGATATTTACTTAGAAACATAGATGTGCCGGTTAAACCAATTCAGAAGAGGAAGGACGATGAGACATCAAAGAATGATTCATTAGTTACACAAAGGAAAGAAAAGGAGGCGGTTGGTCCAGATAGCAGCAAATCACCATCAGTAGAACAATCAAATCAGCCAATTGCATCAAAAGAAAAGGAAAGGAAAGAAATCCCAGTCAAAGAGGTAGAAAAGATTCCGGCTTTTAATTTAGAGAATGAAATTTCTAAATTGAAGGTATCCATTCCCTTGAATGAAATAATGAGGAACAACAGTTATAGAGGGAAAGTATCTAAAATACCCAATGTCCGACATGGTGAATGTCGAAGATGATCAACCCGAAATGATTTTTGGGCCAGCATCGAATGGTGAGTCTCCTGATAGTGATGTGCCACCTTTTTATATCAGTTTAAGATTGCATGATTTTGTGTTACATAATGCCATGTTCGATTCGGAGCTTCTCACAATCTCATGCCCAAGGCTATCATGGATAAGCTAGGTCTGGACATCACCCGGCAATACCATGATCTCTATTCGTTTGATTCCAACACAGTAAGATGTATTGGGCTCATCAAAGACTTGGTTGTGAGTCTGGATCAACTCCCAATGAAGAATGTTTTGATGGATGTTGTCGTAGCAGATATTCCTCCTAGGTTTGACATGCTTATTTCCAGGTCTTGGGTAGCAAAATTGAAAGGGACACTACAACTAGATTTCTCCTATGCAATGATTCTGGTGTTTGGCCAAATGAGGAAATTGTATCGGGAACAAAAAATGAAATACATGATTACAAGCAAGGAGAAACCAATAAATCATCCAATTAATTATGTACTTACATATTTAGAGTCTTTTGTTTTGTATTCTGATAGTTTCAATGATATCGATAGTCAGTTAGTAGAAGCAGATGATATTCCATAAATAACAAAAAAATTCAAAGGAGTTTTAAAGAGAGAAGGACAAGAACAACAGAACACCATTGAGCGATCAGCTGAAAGTAATGGACAGCAAGCAGACAAAGCACAACAAATATATTTTCAACACTTGCAAGAGGAGGAAGAAGGTTTGTGGACCATGGATTTCGATGGAGCAGTGGGAAATGATGGCACTGGAATTTGGATTTGGGTACGCAGTCCTTTCTCCACCCCGAACAAAGTGCCTAGTAACGTGTGGGTATGCTCCTACAAGTTAGCTTTTGATTGTTCAAACAATGAAGTTGAATATGAAGCTCTGATTGCTAGCCTAAAAATTCTAAGAATGCTGAATGCTAAGAGGATTTCAGTATATGGCGACTCCGAATTGGTAATTAAGCAGGTCAGGGGCAAATATCAAGGAAAGCATCCTTGGACGTGGGCTTACCGGAATGCAGTCCTAGACATCCTAAAATTATTTTCAGAATACACCTTGACATGTGTGCCTCGTATACAAAATAGCATTGCTGATGCTCTTGCTAAGGCAACAAGTAGTTTTAAGATCCCAATGAACTCCAGAAATAAATTAAAAATCCATGTCAAGCATTGTTCGACCGTCCCGAACAATCAGAGATATTGGCAAGTTTTCCAAGATGATGAGGAGATTGATGATTTTCTGCAAAAAAAAGGGTAAGTTCAAAGAAACCTCAATTGATGTGGAAAATGATGATGATGAAGATAATGGTAAAGATGATGTGCAGATCAATCAGATGTACGTGTTGCAGCTAAAGAATAACATCATTCCTAAAGGCTTGATATCTTTAGAAGAACTCTTTGATCAAGATGATGTAGCCCGCAAACCAACATTGCAGCCAACAGAGAAGGGTGTGGAAGAGGTCAATGTCGAAACAGATGCTAATCCTAAAATGGTAAAACTGTCTAAAGCATTGCCACCAAAAATAAAGGACAAATATATCAGTTTGTTGTCTTCATTTGCAGATGTTTTTGCCTGGGACTACTCTGACTTAAAGACATATGATACCAATATAATTCAGCACACTATACCCATTAAGCCCAATCATAAACCTTTCAGACAGAAGTTGAGGATGCTAAATCCAAACTTCTGCCATCCATTGAAAAGGAGATAAACAGGTTGTGCAAATCAGGAATCATTGTTCCCATCAGATTTTCGGATTGGATCTCTAATTTGGTGCCCGTACGAAAGAAGACAGGTGAGATTCGCTTGTGCATTGATTTTAGAAATCTCAATAAAGTTTCGTTGAAAGATAACTATCCACTGCCCAAAATGGACCATATACTTCAGCGAGTAGTGGGAGCATATTGTATGTCACTACTTGATGGTTATTCCAGATATAACCAAGTTTCTATCCATGAAGATGACGAAGACAAGACAGTGTTCACCACTCCATGGGGAACCTTTCATTATGCTAAAATGCCTTTCGGTTTGACGAATGCGGGTGCCACATTTTAGCGTGCAATGGACTTGGCTTTCGCAAATGAGAAGGATGTCTTTTTGGTTGTGTACCTAGATGATTTGACAGTGTTTTCCAAATCCGATGAAGAACACATGTACCATCTAAAAACTGTCTTTCAAAAGTGCAGAAAATATGGCTTGTCACTGAATCCGAAAAAGAGCTTGTTCGCCATGGAGGAAGGAAAACTACTCGGGAACATTATCTCAAAATATGGCATTCGTATTGACCCAGCACGTGTATAAGCAATTCAGCAAATTGATCTACCCCGGAATAAGAAAGAGATTCAAACTTTCAACAGTAAAATGAATTTTCTACGCCGCTTTGTACCTAATCTTGCTGACCACCTAAGAGAGATTACAAACATGCTTAAGAAGAATAGCCAAGTGAAATGGATGGAGGAGGCTATAAAATATTTCAATTTAGTCAAATTGGCTCTTTCTTCAACTCCAGTTCTAGTCAGCCCGAACTACACTCAATATTTCATATTGTTTTCATTTGCTTCGGAGCATACTATGGCAGTTGTGTTATTGCAGAAAAGACATGATCACGAAAGACCCATTGCATTCTTTAGCAGAGCTATAAGAGATGCAACCTTAAAATACAACATCATTGAGAAGCAAGCCCTTGTGCTGGTGAGAGCATTGAAAGATTTTCGGGTATATATTCTACATTCTCATATTTTGGCCTATGTTCCTAATGTTGCTGTCAAAGATGTTTTAGTGCAGACTGATCTGGAAGGAAGACGAGGCAAATGGATTGCAGCTTTGTTGGAATATGATGTGGAAATAAAGCCCACAAAGCTAGTTAAAGGACAGGGATTGGCAAAGTTAATGGCCGAGTCAAACTTGCACGCCTTAGACATAAATCTAATCGTTGCTATGTTCGATGAGAATGAGGAAGGATCGTCAATTCAGGTATCTGAAATGTTTTCTCTTTCTCCGTGGTATTCAGATATCATATATGTGCTTAAAAATTTGTTACCACCACCCGACATGACTAGAAACAAAGCGAGAACACTCAAATTGAAGGCTGCCAAGTTTTGCATTCTAAATTCTGCACTGTATTGGAAAGATCTCGGTGGCGTTCTGTTAAATTTTTGGTGGAAAAAGAAGCAAAGAAGGTCATGGAGGATTTCCACGGAGGAGAATGTGGTGGTCACCTTTTTTGGAAATCAATAGCAAATAAAATTCTAAGAGCAGGATACTATTGGCCAACATTGTTTGCTGATGTATATAAGATGGTCAAGAGATGTCATAAGTGTCAGATTTTCGAAGGAAGGCAAAAGTTACAACCTTTACCACTCAAGCCCATTGAAGTGAGCGCCCCTTTCCAACAATGGGGGTTGGATTTCATTGGTGAAATTCATCCCACTTCTTCTGGTCAGCATAGATGGATCCTCACAACGACAGATTATTTCACGAAATGGATCGAGGAAATTCCCACCAGACAAGCTACAGATGTAGTAATTATTTCATTCCTTGAAAATAACATCTTGTCTCGCTTCGGTTGCCCAAATAAGTTGATCACTGATAACGCAGTAGCTTTCAAATAAAAAAAGATGGTAGAATTTCGTCATAAATATCACATCATTTTGGGTCACTCAACCGCCTATCATCCACAAGGAAATGGATTGGCAGAGTCTTCAAATAAATCACTGGTCAACATCATCAAGAAGTTGTTGGAAATAAACAAGAAGAGATCGCATAAGAGGTTGGCCAATGCACTTTGGGCATATCGGGTCAGTCAGAAGAAACCCATTGGTACGTCCCCTTTTGAGCTTGTTTATGGAGTTGATACAGTGTTTCCTACCTCTCTCGCAGCCCCGGTAGTCAAACTTCTTCAGGAGGCCGGTAGTGAAGATGATCCTATGCAGAGAAGGTTGAATCAAATGGTCCACTTGCAGTAGAATAGAGAAGAAGTCTTCCAGAACACATCCAAGTTACAGGAGAAGATTAAGAAAAATTATGACAGAAAAGCAAAGGTGGACAAATTTCAGTTGGATGATGTGGTGCTGAAGTGGGATGCAAGGATGAGGAGAAGGGTAAGCACAGTAAGTTTGAGAATATTTGGAAAGGTCCTTTCAAGATTACAACATATCGAGGTCAGAATGCCTTTCTTCTGAAGAAAATGAACGGGGAAGATTGTCCAGGAGGGCCGATCAAAGGTCAGCTGCTCAAATGGTACCATTTCTGAGTTATTGACACTGCTTCCACTATCACTATAAATACCATTTTATTTCAGTTTGGTTAGAGTTTGTCAAGTTAGTCTTCAAGTCATTTCAATATCAAATTTGAGTTTTTTGGTCATTTTCGTTTCATAAATGAGTCAGAGCCTTGTGTTGTTTGTCGAAATAATGACTCCACAGCCCAATGGATGAAGGCACTATCTAGCTCTTCCAGAGATCTGTTGTTCTTGGCACCTCCAAGGAGCTACCATCCCCCATTGGAACCAATGTTAGAGTCAGTCTTGTCAGTCCTCCGTCAGAGATTAAAACTCTTTCTACATTTCATTTTTAGGAGTCCCGCTCCATTCACTCAGCTGCATTCTGCTAGGGGCATGCCATAATATGATGGAAAAGGTCTTGTTGGTCATTTCCCCTCATGTTTGGCACCTGCTGGCTTAGGTCTTTTGTCAATGTTCAGTAAAGTCCATGACAGTAAATGTTCGATGTTTTAATGGACAAGAGTCATTTTCAGTCATTAGGTCTAGAGATTAGTCAATTTGGTCTTCAACCATGTCGAATAAAGCCATGCAGACCAGAGGGAGGCCCTTACAAAGTTGTGATTCAAATATTTTCATCGTCATGTTGACAGATTACGACTGTTCTTCAAAACTCTGTTTTGAAGAAAAGTCAAACAGTGTGTCATTTGTGATAAATTTCAAAAAGGTTTCTGGTTGATCTCTTCAGGCGTAGTCATGGTTTCCTTGGCCAAATTCCATGTCATGCGACCCCTGCAAAAAGTGCCAAAAATTTCATCATTTTAGCTAAAAATTCAAAGGGAAAAGTGAAATACAAAGTTGCTTTAAATCAGGGAAAAATGCCAAAACAAGACATTAGCAAAGTGGGTTTTGAAGAAGAAAAAATTAAACCCATGACTCCAAATGCCTTTATATACAAGTTTCCACAAGTAACAAAATCATTGTGCACACCAAGGTCATAGAGAAACATAGCAAAGTGATTGAGAGTGCAAAGCACGCGTTTGGAGTGAGTTTGGAGTCATTTTTCAAGAGGCAGCGCACACACAGAGGGGCGCGGCGCACATAGAGAGCGTGGTGCACAGAGCATGACCCCACAGTAGTAAAAATACAAGGGAATGGTGCACTTGGTTTGCTGCGCAGAGCACACCCACAAAGGCCCTAAATTGTTCCAAATTTGCCACAACTCGTTTGGAATTCCTTCCAATTTCTAGGTAGGATCTATATCTTGGCTTGCTCATCAGATTTTGTGGATAGGATGATGGTTATGGCCGTTTATAATTGCAATAAAGAAAGCCTAAACCCTACCACTTGAAAACATCAAAGCCATTGCTATAGGGTTGCAAACTTATGGTGTTGATGTCAAGGCTTCTCCTCCCTTTCATTTTTCCCCTTCTTTCATTTTTCCCTTTCCCCCTATCCCATTTTCCCCTATTTTCCCTACCCTAAAACATTTATAAACCCCTATTCCCTATCCCCTCCACTCATTTGTCAACTATAAAACCCCAAAACCCTACCTTATAAAATCCCCAAACCCTCCTACATGTCCCTAAACAAATTTTTCCCCCATAACCCCTAATCCCATCATATTATTCCCTTCCTAACACTCCCTTTTGTATTGTTCCCCTTGGTGGCAGAGATCATATCAACACACAGTTTCATACCATCATCAAAGGCCACCCAAGCACAGTCCATATACAGCAGTCATGGCATATGAGCATTCATCGGAGTATGAGATGGAAACCCTAAGTGATTCATCCTCGGAAGAATAGGCTCCCGGGAGACATCATAAAAGTGGCAAACATGTTAGGGATGAGCCAACCACCCTCACAGAATTACAGGCCTGCCCTCTTGCTATGTCATGTTTCCAGCATTTATAATGTTTTGAGTTTTGTCAAAGGGTGGCTAATGTTCAAGTTCATCATGAGTTGGCCCATCTTTTTGTGCTTCACCTACATGGAGGTCACTCTATCTTGGCAAGGGTCACCTTAACACTGACACCTGAAACTGTCTCATTAGCAACCGACATACCGAATTTTGGAGAACAGTGGCACAAGAAATAGAAGGTTGATTGGCAGCACTATGAGCCTTACATTAAGGCCAGTTTCTTGAGACAGCTCCAAAGAGTCTTTCCATTCCGCTATTTGAAAGATGAATATGCTCCACTCATGAATTTGATCATGAAGTACTTTAGCTATGAGGGGAGGTTCTCTCGTTTATATGCCTATCACATCAAGTTTCTCATGCACTTTACCAGGGTACGGATGATGAACATCCCATATTTCATTTGCAAGAACATAGAGAGGATGAACACCTTCATGCAGCACAAGACCCCTTAGCAGCAACTTAA
>APFE030221969.1:0-10974 GCA_000404065.3 Pinus taeda
CTAAAAAAAGTGTTGCTTTTTGTATCCTCATAATGTGCTATCAATTCTTCCGTAAAAATTTCCCAAGTGATAAATTTTTTACGAGAGAAAATCCATTGATACCATACAAACTGATTTCATTCCAAATATAAAGTTGCAATACGTACCTTTTGTGTTTTTTGCACATTATTGAGATCGAAAAATTGCTCCATCTGTAATATCCATGTTGCGGGATCCTTGCCATCAAACTTCCTGATATTGATTTTTGGAATATGTTGGGTCTTCGATCACACATTAGAGTCTATGATATCATGATTAGCATTTCTTTTGTTCACATCATGAGTTTCCTTTACTACCTTTTCACCATTAGTAAGTATTTCTTGTAGAAATTTTGTCAAATCTGTCTTCAAATATGCCATGCTTGTCTTCAAATTTTTGTTCAAATCTATCTTCAAATTGTCCATCTTAGCTTCCATGCCATTCATATTAGCTTCCACGCCATTTATCTTAGCTTCTGTTAAATTTTGTGAGAGTGACATTTGTTGCACTTGTTCTTGTAATTTTGATATATCATGTAGCATTTCTTCCTCTTCTTCATGTGTCATGCTAGAACTTTCAGGTTCCTTACTAAGTGTTTGCATTTTCTTTCCTCGGGGCATCAATTACCGATAATAATGCTCTACTAGCCCTTTGAATTCCTTCAAAATAAATTTTCAAACCAATCTTAAGCAAAAATTTAGAAGAATCTACACACCTTTTTTTAACTTTGTAGGAGCTCGATATTGCCTCTAATGTATCTCTGTACTTTTTGAACATCCTGTTCTAAAATTTCTCCATGTGGTAGCCCTCTGTGTCCTCTTTCCAATGCCACAAATATAATCCAAATTGGATTCTCCAAGGAAGAGTTATGCAAAATCTCCCACAGTGACCTGATTATAGACTAGTTCAGTAGAGCAAACTTGTATGACGTGCCATGAGTCACTATTTTAACCTTTAGCTCTGAAAAATATATAGAGGAAACTATAGTTCATCCTATTTCTATACCTTCTTATGAAATTTCAATCCAATTCTCATAGAAAAAGTTATGACGATTTTCCCCAGGTCCCCTATTTGGAATGTAATTCAGGAGTCTGCAAAAATACCAACTTCCTCAGGTCATATCTCCATAAATATAGCGCAAAAAGCTCTGAAATTCGGACCCGAGATTTAGCGCGATGTCTTCTCAAATGGATTTTTTTTTTTAACTTCTGAAACATCGCAGAAAAAACGTTATAGCGAAAATTCCACGATGACCTGTTTGGAGCAGTGAAACTCTAGAATCCAAGGCTTTGATACCAAATGTTATGAGACCAGCTGAAGAAAAGATAGAAAAGATAGATCAACGCCTTAGAATTCAGCCTCTTCGAGGGGCCAACCTCCTTTACATTACATAAATGAACAATTCTTGGATGATTCAAATGAAAAAACCTCCTTTCTATATATAGGAGTCTAAGGAGTCACAATATAACTCAACCGACCTAACAATAATAATATAAAGCCACAAAAATAACAATAGAGGGATTCTATGGGGCACAATAATAACAATATGGAGACAATAGGGGCACAACAATATTAATAAGGGCTATAACTACCATAGTAATGGGGTAATCACTAGTATTATAGGGACCCAACAGTGAACTATATCACATATATGATGATTTATATATGAAAGTAGACAATTTCAGCTAGGCAACATACTATAGTGCAATTAACGCTTAACAAAAAGAATATATGTTGTCACTAATTAAACATAAATAGTATCAATCATACAAGATAAAAGTACCATATGTGTGAAGTTCTTCTCATTTGACTAATGACATGGATCAACTTCTTTGTTCAAATTATCTCCCAAGTATACAATAGTGCATCAACAAAGGAAAGTAATTTGATATTTAAAAGAAATGATCATGTTCCATAATTTCACCAAAGCATTCAAAAACTTACAGTAGTGCATTCTTTGCAAATGTTTTTGATAAAATTCTGGACCCTTATCTAAATGCATGAGAAGGGTATAAATATTATTCTAACTAATGTGAAAAAATAGATTATACAAAAAATTGAGGAGGTTTCAAACAACCTTCCTCCTAACTAGTTAACTAACTTTAAAAATAAACAGTGGCTTGATGAGCAAAGGCTATGATGATGATTTTTTGTCTTCCAGATTTTCCTTCAAATTGCATATGTCAGCCATCGGTTTGACTTGAGGAGGTGCCCCAAAATGTGTTTTGACCTGTCCTACAAAAATCGCATCAGTGAGAGGTGGAAGCTGTTGAGTTGAATGAAGTGAGAAATTAAGGGTCATGATTTGACTATGCAACTTGACGAGGTATTTCCAATACAAATCCCAGTCTATCTTTGCCAATTTTGTGATTGCTTGCCTTTGAGTTTCTTCTTTTTCCTTCCAGCTTTTATGCAAATCACCTAAATCGGGAATTTCTTTTGTATTGCCTTCTCTTACTAGGTTTGTGGCAAACAAAGTGTGTTTTATTGCCTTGATTATGTTCTTCACTACCACATATGCTCTTTCCACTGCTAGGTCATCTTGTTTGATACTTGCATCCCAATCCATGAGAAGAATGTCCTTGTGTGTTTCCTCAATCTCAGGCAAATTGGCTTTCCTCCCATCTTTTGTTTCTTTCCATTTGATGAACTCTGAGATTTTGGTGTTTAGATCAGTAAACTCAATTATCTGGTCAATCGCTTTATCTATTAGCTAGTTGCTAGTGATTAGATAAGGAGTGATGTGTGAAGTCTTCTGGTAGAATTATTCTTACTGTTTCATAAAGAGGGAATTCAGTTCCAGTGCCTCTTTAATGAACTCCTTGATAGTAGGAGTATCCTTATATCTTTCCATGGCTTTCTAAAATTCTTGGAGTTGCATATTTTTGGCCAATATATCGGCTTCATGGCTCGTCTTTAGGGCCTCCATACTCTATTGCAATTGGGTGAGCTAGTCATTGACTTGCCTATTCACACTTGCCCTCTCTTTTTCAAGCTTCTACTCAAGTTGTGCAATCTTCTCCTCCTTTTCTCTCAACAAAATAGAGACTTCAGTGGCTTTGTCCATGGTGGTTGTTGCATATGCTCCTGTCAACGGTGACAATCTAGTCAAGTTCTCAGCTGGGTTGGAGGGAATGTCCCTCCAAACTATGTCCATTGGCTCATTTCTAGGTGGGAGCTCAGTTGTTTCCATCCTTATCCTTTTCCTCTGTCTTCTTACTACAGCCTTGTGCGGTAGGCTGTATAACACAACTAGATGAGGTATTTCAGTCACTTTCAAGACAATCTCTGATGTGGGCAGGGTAGGGATAATCTTAGTCTGTTGAGACGTTTTCACTTGCTCATCTATTGGCTTGGACTCTGTATTTTCCTGATTATGCAGAGGAGTTTGACACTCCATTGTTTCCTGGGTATTTATTGTGTTGGGAGTGTCTTGCAGTTTCTTATTAAATTGATCCCACTCCTATTCCAAACTGTCGCTTTTGACCTCTGAACTGATCTCTTTAGGTGGGGTGCTCATAACTTGTTTCTCTGTTGACTTCCTACTAGATTCTGTTGTGTTATCAGTGTCTTTGGCCTTCCCTATATATAGTTTTTTCTCAGTATTCACTTGACATTTTATGCGAGAACTAGGTCCTTCGTTGTTAACAGTCACACTGAGTGTAGGTTTTTCATCAATTTTCAACAAGTGCATCAAGATTATTTCGAGCCTTCTGTTTCTGAACTCTTGAAATTTTACAAAATCTTCACGACTCATATTTTCCCTTGCCCATTTGAATGATTTCTCAAAGGATTCAACCAACCGTAACAGAACTTCAAAATCGTTAGCCTCATGGTCATATGGCTTGATCCTTGGCACAATAGTGATGTTATATGCCATCTTGTCTTGATCAAATTGTCTTTTCAGAAAATTATGAAGCCTGAGGCATTCCATTCTTATTGATTCCTTTATCGCATGATTAAAATTTTCCAAAGAAAAAGAACCTCACTTGATAGGAAAGGATGGCCATAATAAATTCTTGCTTTCTTTGAGAACTTTGGTCGGGCCTTTTCCCACGGTCTGTTGTGCGATTTCCCTTACCAACAATTCATCAGAAATATACAAGGGAAGGACATGTGGGTCTGTTGTGCTACCAAAAACCCTAATATATGTGAACCATTATTCAACAAAATAGTTGCTGACAACCAGAGGTCTATAATGGCTTCTTGGGAAAACCTGGGGGGTTTCGTATTGAAAATTAATAAATGCAGCACAAAAATAACAACATGACATATTTTATAGAAATGGGGTACATAATGGGATTCCCACATTTTCTTATGACTGAGTTGGAGAGGGTAGGGGTCGTGTAAGGTCCATTTCCAACCCATGATTGGAAATTTAGTGCAAAAACCGATGGCATCCATAATGTAGGCACTAAAATAGAATGGAGGAAGGTTTTCTGGTGAGGAGGATCTCTTTTGTTAATATTTGGTGATGATGGTGGATAGGTTATCAGATGGGATGGTGGCCCAATTCATAATGTGGGGATTAACATAGGCATCAATCAGAGGAATCCATTCTATTGAAAACTTAGCATTATTAGGTGACCCATATAATCTACATAACATAGCAGCTGCATAATTGTAGGGGTTTTCCAAAGAGGCTATAGCATACATACCCAATTTCTCAAATTTGAAATTGTTCTCCAATACTCTCCAGCCCTAAATCACCTTGAGGGGCTCTTGGTTCTTCTTTGTGAATTTGGCCACACAAGTCTTATCATATATATCCTGAGGATTAGGTATATGGTACATTTTCTTTAGGTCTTATGCTTTGAATGACCACATGAGTTCCATTCACGAATTCCTTGATTTCCTATCTTCAATTGTGAGGTTATCCACCACCCACCTGATCATATTCATGTATGGCAAGATTTTAGCTCTCGCTCCTATCCTATGAAGGAAAGAATAGACACACCCTTGAATTGGAGTTCTAAACATTTTATTAAATCAGTCGTCGCTTTTGTGACAATAACTTTGGGACGCTCATCCTCAAGCTTGTTGTATATGACCTCCCAAGCTATTGCTCCCCCGTCAGCGCTGCAGACCGTATCAGAGAATATAGGAGCCATTTCTATAAACTTAGACTCTATAATGCTGTGTTTCTTCTGTTTCTGCATCAACTTCCTCAATGACATATCTTTTGTAGCTTGCCAAAAATGGACAAGATATATCATCACAGACAATATCAGGCAATTAAGACTAAAATCTCTTTTGAAATGACTTTGGATTGTGGGAAAGGTATAGACGTGATATCTAGTGTTAACTACCCATAACTTAAAAAATAATTACCTCTCCTTGAGCTGCTAACATTTATTACCCCGTCAAACCATTCATTATTACATTAAAACAAAATTATTTCACATGCTTACTACTCTATTCGTACATCGCAATCTTCAAAATGATGTAATGTAGTGTTTCCTACCTATAAGGTGAAATGCGATTGTGATCATCACAATAACACATTTGGAAAATCGTTAATCAAGTTCATAGTGGTAAGGTTTAATTACTTGCGATTTCTACAAAATGTGATTGCGACTTCGTAAGGTGTTTGATCGGGATATCACAGTGGGAGGTTTGATCATGCATCGCAATTTTTTAAAGATTTTTCATGATCATCATATTGAAAAAACGTGATTTGCGATTTACGATGGGGATCCTATCTTTGGGTTGTTTTAAAAGTTTTTTAAGGAAATTTCTTAGAGTTAGGTTTTATTATTCTAAGACCAAAATTTTTAAAAGGGTCCCATTTATATGTCTAACCTAATATATTTCTATATATAAATGGGGGGGGGGGGGGTTGTTTTACAGTAAAACAATTGGCGATTCACTTGGGAGAACAAGTTATCTCTGAGTAGTTTTCCGAAATTCCTAAAAATTTCAAAGTAATTAGAGTTATAGGAATAATAATTACATGAGTTATAAAGTAAATAACATTTCTCTAGAATCATAATCACTTACTCAATCTATTTATTCAACTACTTAGCTCTTGTAGTGATAAAAATACAAATGTTTGTATCAGCCAATAATAAGATTTAAAGTGATATAGCAAGTGTATTTTATCACAGATAGAGCCTCTACTGCCAACAAGCATTTAGAGCCTCGACAGGGTTATCTTTTAACCAACAATGATTCATTATCCCATCTAAAGCAATTTTCAAAATTCAAAATGATATTCACTTGCTTTGAACGTCACTTGGATCTTGTCCTTTTTTTCCTTTTTGATATAATCTTTTCTTTTAGGTTTCTTAAAAGACATTGTCTAGGCTTGGTGACCTAATAATGACAATTCCATTCACTGGTTATAACTAAACTGAACAGTTTGGCTCTTGATGAGACCCCTCATCATCTGATCAATGAGATCATTGGCTATTACCTTGTTTTGATATGCAGTTTTGGTAATATTAGTTTAATTATTTCCCTATGATCATGGTAAATAAGCTCGTAATGACGCTTTTTATCTTCTAATTTTTGCATATTTTAGAATAACACTCTTAAAAAGGAAAATTTTATTATATGGGGTGAATCAATAGCTCTTTTAAGAGTTTTGGATGATAATGATAGAGTTTTAAGATACTGATCTCCAGAAATTCCTTACTAGGTTAAAGATTCTTTTCTTGACTAATAACAAAACATTCATAATTTATAAAGATAAGAGTTTGTTCATAGTATAAATGCTTTTATCAAGATCAATTTTTTCCAAAGAAATTAGTTTTACTTTGGTACTCAAATATCCTAATTATTTATTTTAACTTTTACTTACTTATATAAGCAATAAAACAGAAATATTGTCAAAGATTTTATTTTGAAAAGCCAAAAGTAAATACTACTTAACCTTTAATTTCCTAAGAATCTTAAAGGTGATATGCTACAAAATTGGAAGAGGTTATCTTCTAAGAAAAGTATTTTCTTAAGTTTTTCCCATTCACGGGCAAGGAATCTATCTTACCTGACAAGTCTTGTAAAAGAAATGTTGATTGACCAATTGTCTCAATGATTTGAAAAGGGCCAAGCCATAGTCTTTGGAATTTAGTATGTTTACCTTTTTCCTCCTGTGCTTTGTCCCATTTCAAAACCAAATCACCTACTTCAAAAAAAATTGACTGGAAGAGGTTGTATCAAAAGAGGCTTTTACTAATTGTTGATGATGGAAGTGGGTTTCTTTAGCCTTTTATCGTTCTTCTTCAAGCTTAAGAATTTGAAACTGTCTTGCCTGAAGAGAAGAGAAGGGTTTTCATCAATGAAATACACTAGGGAAAGAGATGGGATTGCTATGTTTGTGGGAAGAAAAACTTATTTCCATAAAATAAAGCAAAAGGAGAAGAACCAATGGAGGCCTTTTGTGTATTTCTGTCTTCCCAAAGAGCAATGTCAATGCCTTGTGCTAATTCCTATGATTTTGGTCGATAGTCCTTTTCATAATTCTGATGAGGTTTTTGTTTGTTGATTTTTCTAATCCATTACCTTGTGGATAATAGTTATCTAAATAATTTAACTTAAAACCTTGCTTTAGAGAAAATTCTACCATTGTATTTCCAGAAAAATAAGATGCATTGTCAAAAATTAACACTGAGGGTAGGCCAAACCTAGTAATTATGTACTACTCGATGAAGTCTGTAATGCTTAATGTATGAACTATCTTTAGTGGGATAGCTTCTACCCATTTTATAAAATAATCAGTAGCTGTAAGGATGTATCTATGTTGTTTTGAAGAGTTAGGAACAATCTCACCAATTATGTCTAATCCCCATTGTTCGAATAGTTGTTGGATGTTTATTGGTTGCAAAGGGAATGTTGGCTTCCTTTCTCTTCTAGCTATAGTTTGAAAAATTTTATACTTTATTTCATATTCATGTGCATCCTTAAATATCATTGGCCAATAATATCCTGCATGCAAGATTTTGTGAGTTGTGGTATTTCCTCCAAAATGTCCTCCAGTTGGTTCATCATGTAATTCCTGCATGACCTTCTCAACTTCAAGTTTTTCTAGGCATCTTAACAATACTAAATCATATTTTTTTCTAAACAATACATCATTGACTAATTCATACTTATTTGATTTCAACCTTAAAGCATGCTTTGTTTTATAATTAAGATGCATAGGAGCGTACCCATTCTTCAAATAAAATTTCAAACCAGCATATTGTGATTGTACATCATTGAGGATTACCTCTGATACTTGTACTTGATTACCTTGATCTTCTTGTGCTAGTAAGTGGTGTTGTTCCTTTGAGATGATAATGGTCAATTGAACATGCCAAAGCATCTAATATATTTGTTTTGGTGGTTTTGGTTTTGGTTTTTATGGAGGACTAATACATGGAAAAAATTGTAAAAATGATGTATTAACTCTTTTAGATAGTACAAATAGATAATCAAGGGTTTGTTGTTTAACTTCACACAGTGATTTGAATTTATAAGGTGTGTAGAAAGAATAGTAATAATATATGATTAATTTAGATTTCAGACAGAAAGATAAATTTTCATAAGTGGGAAAACCTTTTTCTAATGTTCAAAAGTTAAACAAATTAAAATTACATAAGATGTTGACAATTTTATGATTTAGAGGGAGCATTTTAGACAGCAGTCCAATATCTCAATCTTTTTATGATAATAACTTTAGAAGGAATTTTAAGAATAACTGTAACACATTTATTCTCACCTGATATCTCTGTAAAACTTAAGCATATGCAGAATAAACATAATGAATTGAAACATAGTGAAAACTTACAAAAGAAAACAAGACTATATGACACCAAATTTAGAATCCTTTGCTTTATTATCAGTGATCTAGAAACGTCTTGTACATCAATGCTTTAAAAAATTGCTTATGGAAAGGTACCACCCTTAATAACTCATAGAAGAGAGTTATTTATACAAGTTTTAACAAAATATCCTAAACTGATTACAAAATAGCTTGAAAGAAGATAGGAAAAGAAAACTTTTTGCATGATATGTCCCTATTAGATAGGAAGTTGTTGATGACTGTTCCTTCAAAATATTTTGTTGTTGTCTTCTTGTTGGAATGAAAAGTTAATCAATTGTTTCACACAGTTGATCCCACCTTTTCTCACTAGGTATCTCGAGATTTACCATCCTTCTAAATGTCTCATCAATTTCGGTATGCCTCTCAAAATTTGGTTTAGTGAGAAAAGGGTGCCCAACTTCATATTTGATGGTGAGGTTAGAGCTCAAGGATTCCAAAACATCTTTGCCAATAATCTGTCTTTTTATCCCTGCAAATTGATTGATATTTGTTGCAATAATATATAGTCTCTCACAGTAATCCTCCAATTTTACTAGTTGATCATTCAATGACACTATCTATGGTAACCCTTTCTTATGCAACATATTGAATCTGGAATGAAACCTTGTAACTGTAGTGTTCAAAGTTTCACATTTTGTTTTCAACTGATTTAACAGATCCTTCTTCACTAGGACTTTCTTAATTTCCAAAATAGTAGATGTCCTATCTGGAATGTTCATCTCTTATAACTGTTGCCTAGTTTTAGAGTTTAATACCATGATCATCCTTGATGCTCCTTTGGGTTTTATGCCCAATGCTGCCTTCTAGGTCTTTATCTTTGCCTTGCATTTAGAAATCTGTTCTTGCTACTCAAAAATTATTTGTATGGATGGCCATACTTTTGTTATAGAGTGTCTAATAACTAACCAGGTGTCTTCTTTGGCTTGGACAAAAGCGTCTTCCATTAGAGTATTTCTTTCAAACTATTTGACCTTGAGCTCTAACCTATGTGACTTTTGCATTTCCTCTACATACAAGGTATCATTTTTTACCTTCTATGACTCCAAGGTTTGGAACTTCTAGAGTAATTTCTCATTTTGTTATTTTTGTGCTTGTAGCTCCTATGATAACCTTGTTGTTTCACCTGTTGCTGAAGATGAGGCAATGTCATTAAGATATGAGCTTAAATGTGCATCTGTCATTGGAATTGTTCACTGAGGTCACAACAAACTATGATGCCTCTTTTTCCTTGAGCAGTTTTTCTACCTGGTCCTCCATTTTCTTGATCTGTATGTTTTGCTCAATGATTATCTTTAAAATCTCCTCCCTATGTTGTTCACTTTATACCATTTCTTTGGTATGTGGATCCTCAGTTGAAGAAAACTTCAGCTGTTTATTCAAGGCTGTAATCTCAACATTCTTCTTTTGCAATATTTCTTCAATTGATTTACAGCCCTGGGGATCATATCTAATATTGATCATGATATCTTCTAAAGACTTTAATTTGTTATCTTTAGACAAGGATGATAGCTTTTCAATCTTAAGCTGTGATTGTACATTGGACAAAATAGTTTTGAGCTTGGAAAGATACATGGCAGTTGTATTCATTATTGAAAATAACATCTCACCTAATTGCCTATGCAAATCCATTTGATCAATGAGATGTATCTGGTTCACATCAAATGAGAAGATGGTCTTCTTTTAGTCTGCTATGGATTTGGGAAGTGGAATTTAAGCCTGCAAAAATGCCATTTGCATCCATCCTCTTTCATTGTCAAAGGCAGAGAGAAGCCTATGCTGGGAAGTGGATGTCTGTTTCGAAAACTAACTGTAAACTTGAGATTTAAGACTTTCATTCTTTTGCTTGATTTCAAAAAATGTTGAGAAGATATTTGCATCTCCTACTGAGCTGGTCTCAGTTGACCAAATAATCTCCATAGGTTCAATTGAAGAAGGATTTGAAGAAGTAGAAGGAGGCTTGGGATCAGTGGTCCCCATTGATGAAACATCTTCCAATTCTCCAAGATAAATTATTTATGGTGGCTTGCTTCCGGATGACATTGATAGTCCAGTTTTCAACCTCTTTTGTAAGACATAGTACTCTTTACCTGGCTCTGTAGCTGAGAGAGTTTCCTCTCTGAATCTCTTATGCTAAGTACTCTAAGTAGCTA
>APFE030221983.1:0-16130 GCA_000404065.3 Pinus taeda
TAGCTGTTGAAATGATATTGCAGATTTTTATAATATTTTGGGCTCTTGCGTAGCTGTTGGTATAACTATGGGCATCAGTGAATAGAGCGCTATGAGGCAATACACGTGAGACTTGGACATAGGCTTCTGGTATATTGGGCGGCAAAGACAAAAACTCCAAAATAGAGTCACGTGATTTGCAGCATTTTAATTATTTTAATTGTGTTGCCTCATAAATGTGGAGTTGTTTTTTTAAGATTTTTGGAAGTTTTTTTAGTGAGTTTTTTTTGTCTAATTTTTCAAAGATCCAGTGGGAATTTACTGAAATCACTAGTTTGATGGGTAACCCTTGCACAATGGAAGTGCGCTAAGAATTTTTCAGGCTGATCACAAATTACCCAATCCAGTGGATATTAAAAGAAATACTCTAATGGCTATTGATAAACAGCCTTCAGAAGACTTAGCCAGTGATAGAAAGTGAGAGAGCTTTCCAGCAGTGGAGATGCACTCAAAGGAGCTAAAACAACCAGTGACAAGGGAAATGCTAATCACCATAGTTCTGGAAAAGAATAACTACTTGGCATCTATTTTCTGTTACTGAAACACTACAAAATGATTTGGGATGAGAAATGGAAAACTCATTTTTTAACTATTTAAATTATTATAAATTAATAATTATTTACTTAGATCTGAGACCTTTGTGATCCATATTGTAGATAAATGTCTTTCGGAATAATCACATCATTAGGATTTGGTCAAAATAATTTACATCATTAGGACCAAATTCTAATGATGTGTACTCGAATATAATATCAATATTATCACAAATATAATACTAATAATACATCCTGAGGGGGCCGCGTTAAGAGCAGGCTCTATACAAGCAAACAACGTAAGGGCGCGTAGAAAAGGCTCCCCGACAGGGTCCCGCCACTAAGGGGTCGTGCAACCATAGCTAAGATTTTATAACATATTTAGATTATATATATAATTTTATCTATATATTTTTAATTTTAATTTTAATACATATATTGCACTTTTTCAATGTAGCAAGTTCTTCATCTGTTTTCATTATTTTATTATCTGTTTATATTGATGGACGATTGTTAACGTTTTTTTATTATTATATAAAATTATTTTTACACATTTCATCTAATATATCACTAAACATCTCTTCCATATTAAATTGTATAAATAAATTTTTATTTATCAAAAATATTATTATATTATATATTTAATTATTTTTTCAACCATTTCATCAATATATCACTACAATCATCTTCTTCCATATTAAACTTGTACATAATTTAAAAAAAATACATTCATTTTTAATCAAAAAATATAAAACCAGCCTAGATCCATCTTAACTCAAGATGTACTAAGCTCAGAGGGATCAAACCTCTTTTCACTATAAAAGAGGTTTGCATGTCAAAAGATTTGATCTCTCTCTGCCTTGGATCACTTTGCATGTCAAGAGATTTGATCTCTCTCCGCCTTGGATCGGGAGTTGAGATGGATCTAGGTTGGTTTAATTTCCCCTTTTAAATAACCTATATTCCACATGAATTCTATGAGTTATTTTTATTTTATTTCAAAGGAGTTAAAATGTTTACATTGCAATACATCTCATAGTTACATTACAACATCTCTACCATATTGGGTTGGAGAGGGTCTATTGGCCCAATAATAAATCCATAAAGTTTATAACTAGCAATGAACCACATATTACAATGGGAATATCCTAAGGGAAGAGCGTAGGAAAGAGTAGCATAGAAGATGGAAGTTAAAATTGTATGCAATTTTATTTATTTATTAGTGTTAAGAAAAACTTTGAAATTTAAATTTTGCAAAATATAGTTATATCATGGATTGTAATTGCAAGATGGGTTCATTTTTAAAATTGTCATTTGTAGAATTAATAGACTATTTTATTGTATGTTTCATCGTTTCAATATACATGATTTAATTTAAATTTGAATGGATAATCTCAATATAGATTTTGTGGCAAGTTTTAATGATTGAATAATGAAATGGCTATTGAATGATTCTATGGATAAGGTGCTATTTGTTGTACAAGTGGACTTCAACGGATTATCATATACAACCTAAGATGATTTCCAAGTTAGCTAACTAGAATCCCTCTTCCACATTTTGTTTTCTTTCTGCTAACAATGGGAAGGCATAAATATCTAAAAGCATATGAGACACTTCTTCATTGAACATGACCAATCCTACCCATTCTAAGAACAATAATCAACGATAAGACATAAGTGGCTAACTTGTTCTTCCCATTGGGCTCAAAGAATCTTCATCTTAATCTTTTATTGACAACAACTCTGGAAATTCCATCTTCAACTTGGTGGCATCCAATTCATTATTAGTTTTCATGTTTAAATTAATGCAATTCGGTTACTCTATGATCTTCAAACGTGTCTTTTGATTACATTACTTCTCACACATTGTATCCACATGTACACTTTATTACCAGTTCTAAAATTGTATATGTATACATGGATTTTTCACACATGATCAGTTTATTTCATCATTTTAAATCTTGTTATTTATACATACAAATATCCAACAAAACAAACCCCGGAGCACAATCCAAACATTAAAACAAAGTCACAAACCATAAAATCAAACTATAAACTCTAACTAAAAAATGAATTATATTTTTTCTATTATGTACCGCTAATTGGATTGAATCATGGATGACGCAGAGAACTTACTAGTTTAATGGTGACTTCCTTGTTGGTTTGGTTATTGGTGTTTGTAATTCACCACAAAAATCAGTTAAATTTCCTAAGTCTTCCATATTAACTCCCATGAATACTCCTACTGATTTTCTATGATTACTTTCTCTTAACTAAATTTTCATACAAATGTACCAATTCAAATAACCAGGATGTTGGAGTAAAATGTCAATCATGAGTAAAATGCCTAAGTTATGGAGTCATCCTTCCTGTACCTTTGCAAGGATCAAACAAGTTAAGTAGATAGGATGCAATTTAAAGTGCACAAGCTCTATACTAAATATTCAATAAAATCCTAGTGCCATGTTTTCATGGAAGGTGTTGACTTGTATGAGTATATGAAGAAGCAAATTGCCCACCCCATAGGCATTCATTCAATTAAGTTGTCCAAGCTATTCAAAAATCAAAATAATATGTATTCTTATTTTGTCTCAACATTGAAATTTGAAAATAACATTATTCCTTGAATTTTGGTTATGAAGTAACCTGCTTACGTTCAGCTTGTGTGGGAAACATAAAAGAATCTCTTTCATCTTATTCTCCCAGTGAGATATGCCCCTCATGGAGAGGTTGTAAACCTCTGCATATCAAGTTGTCAATTGTAAGCATCCCAAAGTAAGTAGAAAATCATCCTTTGCCAGATTGACATGCTCTCACTTACGAGTTTTTGATTTTGCAGCTTGATTCGAAGCACTCTCGAGGATAATCTGCGCTCATTTTTTCCCTCTCAAGTGACAGAGTTAGACAAATTTTAGAAGATACTGAGAAATATGCTATTGCAAGCCATCTAGTACGTTTCAATATCTTCATATTATAATTTCATAGTGTTGTTGCAAAACTTGTTCTCCTTCAAAATTATCTTTCTTAAATTCTCACATATCAAAACCATAAACAATACTTTATGATAACTTTTTTTTCTTAATAAATATTTCATATATGAACCCACTAAAAAAACATATGCTTAAAATTCTTACACAAAACATAATCAACCTATAATTTACTATGTTAAAAAATACAACTATCTTCTAAATTATTAATACATCCAAAAAATTATGTTGCAAGCCTTAACCATCATAAGTGTGAGAGATGACTTGGTTTTTTCAAATGACTTAAATAAATTAATTTTATCAGTATTTATGTTATTTTGAATCTCTTAAACTCCAAAAAAAAGCTAAAATGATATAGATTTACTCATATGATGAATGGTTATCTTTGTTAATTAAACATTTTGAAAAAGATTATATATATAATACGTATATGTCATTGTTAATTGTAAGTATAGTATGAATACTTTTTATAAATTTATTTTGAAAATTATATATGTGTGTGTGTCATTTTCAATTAGCAAGTAGAATATACTGTCGAACGGAGGAGTGCTGCCGAATAGCAACTAGC
This sequence comes from Pinus taeda, assembly GCA_000404065.3. Lineage (NCBI taxonomy): Eukaryota > Viridiplantae > Streptophyta > Pinopsida > Pinales > Pinaceae > Pinus > Pinus taeda. The sequence continues at coordinate 4,128 of APFE030221983.1, forward strand.
TAGGTCGCTCTCACCTTTGCGGTTAACCTATGGCTATCAAGCAGGTGCGTGCTTTTGGAAGGTAAGGATCATGCATGCCTTTCCTGCTCTTACAACGCCATGCTTCTCCCCTCTCCCCTGGTAACAGCTAAGTTTTTGTCTAAAGCGGTTCCCTTGCATGTTTGAATCACTACTTTCGACGTGTTTTTCCCCGCCCCTCCTACTGACAGTTGTTTTTGGTCTGAAAGCAGTAGCATTACATGAATGACCACCTTGTGACACGTTCACTCCTCCTATACTATCATTTGCTGGCCATCCAGCTATAAAGTTCTTCATAAAACTAGTTTGTGACGTTTGGGAGAAGGTTTCGTTCACCCCTCTCTCCCCTGCGCGTCAGGCGCAGGGTCGGGTTAACCTCACAATCTGACATTTCATTTCCATGTGCATTCAACCTCCATGCTTTTCATTATACTGGCTTTATCGATTTTTATTTGCTCTGGCTTCAAATCATCTGGTTCTGGTCTGCTGGCAGATTATAGGCGCTCTTCCCTCGGCATGCACTCGGAAAAAGGTCAGGTTTTCTGTTTACAATTTGAATTTTAATGGTTTTTTTTATGGTTAATAGTAGTATCCCTGAAATGATATAGTTCTCAGAAACAGTCAATATGTTAGTAGGAATTGATGTGCTCTGTTGCTTTAAAAAGGTTTGAATACTGTCTGCGCATCCATAATCCTCCATTCCCGAAGTATTGTCTGCTCATCTTCAAACTCACATGCCAGAGTCTGTAATTTTCAGTGTTATCCGGGTATACATTTAGAAAGTGAAGAATTACTTAGTTATTTATAAACCATGCTCAGACTTCCGTTTCAAAATAGGTTCTTGGTGGTGTATTTATGAAATATACTGTTGTTGTATAACATGCCCGGATAAATCATCTTAAAATCAATCTACAGAGTCAAATCTCCTAAGTATGATCAAGGTGGTTACATGTTATGGACTGCATGATTAGCCCTCTAAGCCTACCAAGAAAGATGTTTCTCTCACACTCTGGAGGAGTGGGAGTTCCCCCGGGCAGTAGTCTGTAGTTTTTTCCTACAAAGCTTGGCCCTGGTTTTTCCGGATTGGAAAACTCATCCTCAAGGGAATGGAAAATTCAAAATCCCGATCCCGGTGTCTGAAAGCTTGCAGAGCAAGGAGATTCAAATCTCATAGGTTTTCGGGAGGATAGTACTATAAGTGATGTGTCATGTACTTGGGAGAATATAGAATTTAGACTAGTCCTTCATCAGTCATTTGCCTCATAAGGCTACACCATCCAGCTTTATTATTTCAGGGCAGCTGGCTACATGAAATCCTGTGCCTCCCTCGAAAAATGAGATCCTTTTCTCGAGGCTTCCTTTTGCCAGTACCCATGTTAGGAAAGTCTTAAATTTCCACCTTTGGCCTTATCCTATCCGGGTTATATGTTCAGAAAAAGGGCAAATTCTATTTATTACTTGTAGTAAATTCCTGATTCGGGAAATCTAGTCAAGACAAAAGGCACTTTAGCAAAGTCTGGGGGAGGATTTTGGCACCGTATGGATTGTGTATCTGACGCATCAACCACAGAGGCCATGATACGTGCAACAATCTAGGCCGAAGCTGGGTGGGAGGGCGCCACGTTATCAGGTGGCTAGCAGTTTACTCTTGATGACATGGTTTTCCAGCCTACGTTGCCAGCTGCTGAATGGGATGCTGAAGGGTCACAAAGAGCGCAAGCTTTTTGGGAAGACAACAAAAAAATGTTTTTCAACAAAAGGAAAAGGGAATATGTGAACATGCAAACCGCTATAATAAGAATCAGAATCCTGTTAAAACCACCCCACCACTAGCTGTTATAAATCTAGACAGTATCTATTTGACTGACCGCATATCAAGCCTACAGGAACTTGCTCTGGTGGTCAAATGGCACTTCCCAGAGATGGATGATGCCATGATGCGAAAATGGTTGGAGATCCAGTGGAAACCACTGATTGGATATATACCTATCGTTTCTAATCTCATGAAAGATTGGTATTGTTTTCTTTTTCTGAGTGCCAATGATCTAGACTCCATTCGGAAACGTCCATGGGTCCATAGAAGGAGTTTCCTTGCCCTTTGCAAGTGGTATATTGGGTACAATCCACTGAAGAACACTCCTTCAAATAACTTAATATGGGTCAAACTCCCTGGCCTTCCTCTGGAGTTGTGGTCGAAGGAAACTTTAACTAAGATAGGAAATGCCATAGGAAAATGTGTTTATGTCGACCCAAGATGTCTTGGGGAAAAGGACAAGCGAATAGCATGGATTCTTATAGAAAAGGCTTTTAGGGGAGGGTTTCCTTACCACATAGAAATAGATTGGAGAGATTTAAAAATAGATCAGAGATTGGAATTTTAGGGAATCCCCTTCAGATGTTCAGCATGTCACACGACAGGACACTTGATCAAAAATTGCCCTCGGCGCCTTGCTCCAAAAAACAAATCGCATCATGGAAAAACCCAGACAAATACCAACAATTATAAGATGAATCCCTTGCCTCCTGAAAAGGCAAAGCCATCTTCTACAATTAGCTTATATCCGTCAGAACATGATGCAGTACAATAATTTACAAATTTTGAAAAATATATCAGTCAATATCCCTAGTACTATTCTCAGGGTATTTCCCATCCATCAATATTGTCTCAGAGTCACTGCACCATGTTGAAAAGCTCAAGAAGGTTAGTATCCACTCCCGATAAAAAGACCCAACCTATTCAGTGTCTGCCCCCCCTGGAACCAAGTGATGATAAAGAAGTCCCTCCTCCTCCACCGACCATCTAGCCTCTCAAATATTTTACCGTGGGCTCCCAAATCATATTTGTTCCATCATCCTCTCCATCACCCAAAAAGGGAGTCACCCCATCTGTGAAAGGAAAAGAGCCCATGATTTCAGCTACCCCTTTAAACTCCCCCGTCTCATCTCCAACAAATCTGTTTGACAGTGACATAGACTACTTTCTAAGCAAGAAGTCACTCGAGTTTGAACCCTTAACCATTCATAAACCAAGGAAGCCATCACCTCTTCTTATAAGCCCAAACTCTGCAAGAAATATAACGGTGAGAAGAAAAATAATAGAGGCAGTAGACATTTTAGGGGGAGGGCGGATGGCGCAGACAGAGCAGTAAGGAACCTGTCCCTTATTGATGTACCCATCATTGATATGTCAGAAAATCGGCCTCTTAGAGCAAGAGCGGCTAAAGAAACCCCTCAATGACTTTCATCATATCTATGAACATAAGAGGTCTAGGAGCAGACCAAAAAATTTTGGCGCTAAAGAATCTCTTTCACTCAGCTCAGCCAAAAATTATCTTAATTCAAGAAACTATGCATAGCAATACTGCATCCATCTCCTATTTTAGGAAAATGCTTCCCACCTGGCACTTGGTTCCCTCGGAAGCCAAAGGCCTGTCGAGGGGGTTGGCGGTTTTATGGGACCCTGTTTGGATTAGAGCAAAAGCTTATAAATGTTTTGCGGGCATTCTCATCTCGGCCTCTATTAGAGGAAAAGACTATCCCATTAATATTTTGAATATCTACGTCCCATACAAGAACAGGCTCCTGTTCTGGGAAAAAAAATTTGCATAAGAAATTTTTGATATTGAATCCTTGATGATTGCTGGAGATCTCAATGTAACTCTAAATCCGGAGGAACGATGGGGGATAAGTAGAAAAAGAGACCCGTTGGCAGACCATATCAAATATGAACTTCTGCACATGAATCTTGTAGATATAAATCCTTCTAAAATGATGCCAACATGGGACAATGGAAGGATAGAAGAGGTGTATATTGCAAAATTAATTGATCGATTCATTGTACATGTTAGCATTATTGATAGAATGGGTATGCCTTACTCCTCCATTGGAAATGTATTCATATCATACCATACGCCGATATATCTCAGCTGGAGGGAAAAGGGGTTTAGCAAAGGGTACCCTTTTAAATTTAACAGGTCATGGTTAGAAGAACCAGATTTTAATGATATCATAACAAGAACCTAGAAGGATTTATCAGCAAGAGACAAGATCCCCCCTTTTTTGACCTTTAGAGACAAATTGTCCTCGATGAGAAAGGTTGTAAAAGAATGGCAGTTTAAGAAAAGACATCTAGACAAAAAGGCCCTTCGGGAAATACAAATGGAATTGGATAATATCTCTGGACTCCTGGCTGCTAATACACTTCCATTTAATATGAGATGCCACATCAACGAACTTGAAAGGAAAAAACAAAGAATTCTGAAGCAGGAAGAAACCTCAAGGAGACTTAAGAGTAGGGCAATTTGGCTCAAGGAAGGTGACAAAAACACCAAATTTTTCATAGGTACGCAAATTCTAGGTGTGAGAAAAATTCCATGTGGAAAATAAGTGATGGTCAGGGAGGCTTCCTTTTCTCCCAACAAGACATCCAAAAGGAAGCTGTGAGATACTTTGAAAAACAATATAAAAGAATGGATGTCTGCAGGTTTCAGGATATTTTATGGGGCATAGATCCGTTCCCTCAAATGTTTGATGATGAAAAAAATGAATGCCTTTTCCAGCCCATAACAGAGGAGGAACTTCTAGGAGTTATGAAGTCCTTCAAGAAGGATAAATTCCCTGGCCCGGATGGCTGGACAATAGAATTCTTTATCCACTTTTTTTATCTCATCAAACAAGACCTGTTGAGGATGGTTGAAGCAACGAGAATCTCAGGCAGCATTCACCAGATAATGTCCTCCACTCAAATAGCACTCATCCCAAAGAAAATGGAGGCTGAATCCTTTCAAGACTTTAGGCCGATTTCCCTCTGCAACATAACCTTCAAAATCAGTACATAAATTATTGTTGAAAGGATCAAAGCTACCTTAGCTTGTTTTTTAACAAAGGATCAACGTGCTTTTTTAAAGGGAAGTAATATATTGGATGTTGTCGCCAACACGCAAGAAAGTTTGTTCTCCATGATTTCAAATAGGTCTGAAGCTGCCATATTGAAAATTGATCTACAAAAAGCATATGATTGCTTAGGTTGGGGGTTTATTAGATGATTATTAGCAAAGATTGGCCTGAAATCCAATATAATAAATTGGATCATGGCATGCGTGGAGAAAGTAAACTATGCTATCATCATAAATGGGATCCCCTATCTCCTCTTTTGTTTATCTTGGCAATGAATTCATTAAGTCTTCATATTAACAAAGCAGTTAGTGAAAACAGGTGCAGGCCGATGAATATTTGCAGAAACAACTACATTTCGCATAACTTATTTGTAGATGATGTGCTCATATTTGCAATGCTTTGTAGAGTCACTTGGATATGTCTCCATGACATTCTGAAAAGATTCCAAGATGCTACTGGTCTTCAAATTAACAAATCAAAATCCATCCTCTTCCATAATGATGTCAACATGGAAACAATAGAATGGATTTATGTGTTGTTTGGGATAGAGATGAGGTCCATCAAAAATGGATTAAAATATCTAGGATTTCAACTAAAAGCAAAGGGATACTCCAAAGCGGACTGGTAATGGATAATAGATAGGTACTACAAAAAGATATCTGCTTGGGAATATAAGTGTCTATCATTGGCTGGAAGAATTATTCTATCACAAGCAGTTTTAACTCAACTTGTTGTATATTGGGCACACTTATTCTTCCTCCCTGCAAGTATCATCCAGAAAATGAATAAGATTACTGCAAACTTTATATGGGGCGGCAAATCAGAACAGAGAAAATATCACCTTACTAGAATGGAAAAGACCTCTATGTCAAAGAATTCAGGTGGTTGGGGATTATTGGACTTGAGAACTTTTGGGAAGGCGCTCTTTTGCAAATCACTATGGAGGGGGATTTATGGAGAGGACCCCTAGAGCATCATAATTAAGAAGAAATACATGGGCGGCAAAGATATGGCACACTGGTACAGATTAGGGAGGATCAAATCCACGTATGGGTCAGCTATTTGGCTAAGCTTTTGAAAGATTGAGCACTATTTTCTAAAGAATTTGATATGGAGCTTCCAACCCGACAATAGGATTATCATTGGAATAGACCCTTTCATATGCGATCATGAGAAGATATCTCCTCCTAAAATACTCCTAAGTTTCTTCCATAGGAAGGGTTTCTTCACCTGGGACAAACTCATAGCAACGTGGCAGGGCCCTATCCCTCTTTGGAAAGAGGCTGACAGTCTGGGGATGTCTAAGTCTTTGGCAATACAATGGAACATAATCAGAGATGGCTTGAGAAGTTGTGGACTACATCGTTCTATGCCAGAAGATGTTCTTATCTGGAAAGTGCCTAAAGCAAGTGCCCAAGTTTGTGTTAAAGACATTTACATAAACTTGATTGGTTTAAAGATAGCACACGCTAGCCCTACTTTCCCATCAATGTACTGGAAAATTGGATGTCCTCCCAAATTAATATATTTCTCTTGGCTAGTATTCCATAATAAAAACCTGTCTTGGGAAAATCTGAGAAAATAAAATAAAATAAAATAAAAATAACGTATGGGTCAGCTATTTGGCTAAGCTTTCGAAAGATTGAGCACTATTTTCTAAATAATTTGATATGGAGCTTCCAATCCGACAATAGGATTATCATTGGAATAGACCCTTTCATATGCGGTCATGAGAAGATATCTCCTCCTAAAAGACTCCTAAGTTTCTATAGGAAGGGTTTCTTCACCTAGGACAAACTCATAGCAACGTGGCAGGGCCCTATCCCTCTTTGGAAAGAGGCTGACAGTCTGGGGATGTCTGAGTCTTTGGCAAGACAATGGAACATAATCAGAGATGGCTTGAGAAGTTGTGGACTACATCGTTCTATGCCAGAAGATGTTCTTATCTGGAAAGTGCCTAAAGCAAGTGCCCAAGTTTGTGTTAAAGACATTTACATAAACTTGATTGGTTTAAAGATAGCGCACACTAGCCCTACTTTCCCATCAATGTACTAGAAAATTGGATGTCCTCCCAAATTAATATATTTCTCTTGGCTAGTATTCCATAATAAAAACCTGCCTTGGGAAAATCTAGTAAAAATAAATAAATAAAAAATAAATATAAATACAATAAAATTAAATAAATAATAAAAAAATAAATAAAAATAAAAATTAAAAATAAAAATTAAAAATAAAAATAAAAATTGGCAGGAGCCGGGCTTTTGCTTAATGTGTGAATCAGCCAAGGAGTGCAACTATCATATGTTTTTCCAATGCCAAAAAACTCTACTATTATGGCATGAACTGGTAGTTTTATTCGGTTTCCCTGTTGTGACTCATGCTTCCATGCAAGAAGCCTTCCACTGGTGGAGTGGGCAGAAAGATTCATGGAGACCAATAATTATCATAGTCTTGTGGTGTGCATGGAAGTGGAGAAACAACATAATTTTTAAAGCCGGGAAAGAGCCTTTAATGGCTATGCTACAAAGTGTTGTATCCATCTATGAATCCCTGCTGGCTAAGAATCACAAAAGGAAAAATGCCAATCGGAACGAGCAAGAAGATAATCACTCAGGGGTCCCAAGAGCATATTTTGATGGCGCTGCTCAGCAAAATTCTTGTGCCTGTGGGGTACATATCATAATGGACAAGAACCTTCAATATCTCATCTCATGGAATGGAGGAAAGGGATCTAACTGCATGGATGAGGTGATGGCTCTAGCGGGTCTTCTTACCTTCTGCATCTTTTTTGATATTCAGTTGTTTCAATCTATGGGATTCCAAAATCATGGTCGATCATGTTATGGGAAAATGCTGCATCAGAAACCCACGCCTTGTAGGTTGGATGGACAGAATTATGTATTTATGGGGTAAAGTGAAAGGATGCTCCATTCAACACATCTATAGATCCCAGAACCAACAAGCAGATAGTTTATCAAAGGAAGGGCTTCTATTTCAAACAGGTACATGGATCACGAAGGTAATATTTGCCGAGAAATTCTTCTCCATCCAGGATTTCTCCTTCCCTGGTTTTTAATTCACTTTTTGATACTCTCCAGGTATGCTCTGTTTTTTGATCTTTTTGTTATATATCCTTGAATATGTATGGTTTATGAATGGTCGATCTACCTCGACAACAAGTTTACATCTCAGGAAACATCATGTGCTGTGCAAAAGTCTTGTATATGGTTAATTGTGTGTCAAATCCGCTGCCTTCATTCTGGATGCACATAGTATCCAGTTTTGTTTTTTAATTTCTCTAGCTTTTAAAAGCTTTATGAAGAACTATATGTTATATTTGTATTGTCTCAATATAATACAATCAAGTATTGTCTCAATATAATACAATCATGCTTTTTTGTTCTTAAAAAAAAAAAAAAAACTTAGTTCATAAATTTGATAGCGATATTGCAAGAATTGTTTATATCTTGAGAGTATTAACTATGTCCATGTTGCAAGAATGGTATGTATCTTGACAATACTTCACAATACTACGCATGCTTAGCATCATCTCTGGCATACAACAATCCTTTTGTTCAAGTGCAATAGGTACAAACACAGTAAAATATCTTAATTTTAAAACTCAAAACATGAAAGGGAAAAAATTTCGATTACTTGGTGTCATGAAATGTTTGAATTGAGAATTTTATGGAAAAATTAAACAAAGATTCTATAAACTTCCAAGAAGGATTTGCTCTGCGACCGGAATATTGCTCTCCATCTAGTAATAAATCATTTCATAGAGGGCGTAACCTAAATTCCGAAACAAGGTTCGAGCCTCGAAACAAATTATGAGACTCAATGCTATTATTAGGGAATATGGCTAGATGAAATTGAGTGAAGGCAAGGCAAACTCAATTTGAGTCTTCGCGCTAGAAAAGCTGAAGAAAATAAAACTTTTTCAACATGCATAAGTTATTTCGCAATGACTTGAAGAAATATGCACATGGAAACCATTTATTGTACTCTACATTTTTCAAAAAAGGTTTATTTGCCAAAGGAAAGAAATTCCCTAAATTGAGAGTCAACATTGAATGTAAGAATCACCAAATTATGGTGGTACGTCCTGCTTGTGAATATAAGCTCCATAATACATTACTCAATGATATTATTAGGCAATATGCCTAGAGGAAATTACCTAAAGGAAAGGCAACTCCGATTTGAGTCTTTCGCAACCACTTGAACAAATATGCACCTAAAAACCACTTGTTGTACTCTGTCATTGCCAAAAAAAAGGTTTTTTCACTAAAAATAAGGAAATCCACTGAATTGAGAGTCAGCATTGAGTGTAAGAGTCGTAAGTATGATGATACATACTTTACTTAATGCAATTGTTACTCTGCGATCTCCACTCTTGTCCTTTGATAAGATGACTTATCACACAATGCATTGAGATTCATATACGTATCCCTCGATAACGTGTCATTTGTTATTTTCCATGATAACATTTATGGGTATAGTTTGTAAGTTAAAAGAGAGCTTGCTTATAGTTGATAATACAAGTGGGCTAGTACATTTTTCTCACTTCAAGGTAATTCCTAGAGGTTCAGGTATGTATTTCATTGTTGCATATCATCTGAAATTTTGAATGATAGGATTTGTGGATAGAGTTTGTAGAGTAAAAAATCCCAGAGGAAATGTGTTGGCATTATGATACATATGTTGTACTTGATGGCAACCCACTCATCTCAGATGATAAATTATAGTGCAGCAAAGTTCACGCACTTTCATGAAGATAAAAGTTTATTTCATGTAAGTTCACGCACTTTTATGCGGAGAAAAGTTTATTTCATGTAAAAAGTTCACGCACTTTTATGCGGAGAAAAGTTTATTTCATTTAGAGAAAAGTTCACGCACTTTTATGCAGAGAAAAGTTTATTTCATGTGGAGAAAAGTTCACGCACTTTTATGCGGAGAAAAGTTTATTTCATGTGAAGAAAAAATTCACGCACTTTTATGCAGAGAAAAGTTTATTTCATGTAGAAAAAAAAAGTTCACGCACTTTTATGTGGAGAAAAAGTTTATTTCATGTGGAGAAAAGTTCACGCACTTTCATGGTTGGTTCATGGTATTGGTCCGACAGTTTTTTTGATCCTATGGTTTTGGTCCGTGGTATTGCATCCAAAAGTGTTGATCCCAAGTATTGGGTTCATGGTATTGTGTTATTATGGTTTTGGACCGTGGTATTGTGAAAGGCCTAAGACTATAGAAGGGGAAGGAGATCATTTGGCAAAGCATCATCTGAATTGTTATTGAATATCTGATAAAGTGCTAGATTTGGAACACTGTGATTGAGTTATGGTGCAGATCTGGATCTGAATAAAGAAGGAACTTGAGCACAAGGAGAAGGATAAGTTCTATTGTTGGGTCTTAATCTTTAAGCTTGAATGATAGTATTTTTTGTTCTGGGTTTAGATTTGGTGTGTGGTTACAGTTACTGTGATTTGGATACAGCTGTCAGAGAAGTGTCTACTTGATTCAGTGCTAATTGGTGAAAAGAAGATTGTTTGATGTGGAAATTCTTGATGATTGATTGATGTTCATGGATCCAATCTGAAAATTTATGAAATGTGGTCTCTGGAAGAAAGAGAAGGTTGTAGCCTTCTGTAGGCCAGCACCTACGTACTAGTATCTTGGCTAGTGCAAGAGCTAAAGGGGGTTGTAGCTCCCTTCTAGGAGAAGATGGAAAACGAGAGAGAGTTGTAGCTCTCTTTAGGTTGCAGCCTGCGTACTTGTAAAGGACTGCACCAGTACATTGTAAACAGAAGTTTCTAATTAAAGAAAGATAGAGACGATTTGTAGCAGGTGGTTTTCACCCACATTGGGTTTCCACCTTATATCTTGTGTTCTTGTGTATGATTGTCTTTTTGCTCTGTTTTACTGTCTCTGGTTACTAGTTAATTGATTCTGCATCACAGATTAACAATCATTATTAGAAAGTTAAAGTAAAGTAAAAGTTTGCTTTGTATACGCGGGTTTCCTTCTGAATAGTTGTGTATATACGCGGGTTTATTTAACTGAAGTAGGGTATACAATTTGGTTTTAGAAGAGGAATATTTGACCTGATAATACTGATTCACCCCCCCTCTCAGTATTATTTCCAACAATTGGTATCAGAGCAAGTCCTTCTGAAGAAGCTTGATTCCTTGAAGGAAGATATTTCATCATGAGCAACTACGAGAGGGAAGCATCAATCAGGCCACTGGTTTTTGATGGGAAAAACTTCGTATGCTGGAAGGTAAGAGTTACTGCCTATCTTCAATCTCTGGGTACTGAAGTCTAGGATACCATAGATACAGGGTATACTTTTCCAGCATCAACTCCCACAGATCCGGCTGAGAAGAAGAAATATGAAATGAATGCAAAGGCGGTCAATGTTCTATTGGGATGTCTATCACAATATGAATTTGTCAAAGTCATGTAGTATAAATCTGCTAAGGAAATATGGGACAAGATTGTTCTGAGCTATGAAGGAGATGATCAGGTAAAATGAGCAAAACTTCAAACCCTCAAAATTCAGTATGAAAATGTCAGAATGTACAATGATGAAAGTGTGGCTAACTATTTTCTTCGTGTAGATGATATTGTTAATTGTATGAAAAATTTGGGTCAAGAAGTAAAGGAAGATGTTGTAGTTGAAAAAGTTCTAAGATCTTTGTCCCCTAGGTTTGAATCTAAAGTTTCTGCAATAGAAGAAAAGGAGAATCTTCAAAATCTTAAAATGTCACAGCTGCATGGAATTCTAACTGCTTATGAGATGAGGAAAGGAGGACCATCAGATAGGAGAGAAGCTGCCCTCAAAGCATCTGGCAAAGGAGGCTACTATGAGTCTGGACACATATCAGAAGAAGAAGAAGAATTAAATTTTGTCAAAAATCTTCAACGGGGCACTAGACAATTCCAAGGTAAGTTATCATTCAAATGCTTTTCTTGTGGAAGAGTAGGTCACTATGCTGCCAAATGTCCTCACAAGGATAAGATTGACAAGGGGAAGGAACCTGTTAGAAGGTACAAGAAACAAAATGCAAATAAGAAAAGCTATTACACTCA